>QOCX01000017.1:531036-618068 GCA_005959815.1 Sarcophaga bullata | reverse complement strand
TTTAAATATTTTTTTATTTATTTATTTAATTATTTGTATTTTTTCTTTTAGAATATATGAGCAATCTTTGGTTGTTGTAATGTTGTTGTCTTTTATGTTTATGTTTATATATTTTAATTTTGTTTTTTAATTTTTATTTTTATTTTTTTATTCTTTTTTTTTTTTTGTTTTGAATAAATTTCCAACTACTGAGTATATGAGAGGTATCAAAGAATTTTTATATAATTTTTTCTTAAGAGGGGACTTTATGTTGAAAGTGATTGAAACAAGCGGATTTTTTTTTTAAATCTTTTTTAAAATTAAAAATTGTTAATGTTTTGGAAAAAGTTTTTTTTAAAAAGTTGAATTTTTTTATGAAAATAATTAAATTTTTATTATTTTTTATTTTAAATTGAAAACGTATTTAGTTTTCCATCCGCTTGTTCTTTTATTTTAATTTAATTTTTTTAGAACATTTTTATTATAAGGCTTCTAAAGTTTATTATTTGTTGATTTTTTTTGTTTACATAGTTTAGTTTTATTTTCATTTTCTTAATTTTTCTTTATAAATTATATATATTTATAGTTTTTTTTATTTAATAAATTATTTGCGGTATATAGTTGGGTTTTATTTCCATTCCAAAATGTTGTTTTAAATCGGTGAATTAAATCGAGAATTATTAGTAAATAATGCGAGGATTTAGTACCTATTAAAAAGGAATTATTTTTACAAAAAAACAATATTTCTTTATAAACTGAGTTCTAATAGGTTTTAATATCATATAATACTGGCTAATAAAGTTCTGTTGAAAAGAGTTTAATTTTACATTAAATTGACTTGGACAGTAAAAACATATTTAATACTGAATTAAGAATGTTTATAAATTATGATCCTTTGACCACCAAACATCAGAACATTTTTTAATTAAACTATTGAAATACAAGTCATTCAAAAATAAAAGAAAAACTTAATTAAAAAAGTATTCATTTACGATTTTAGTGTGAGTATAGTAGTCCTTCATACCGGAATTGTATACAATTTTTCAAAAGTATTTGAAATTATATTTTGTTTTTAAGAGAAAACATTTCAATCTTTTATAATTAAATTCAAAACAATTTCTAGAATTCCTTCCAAAAATGTAAATTATATTCAAATAAAGATTTTAGAAAATATGGTCCTTCTTATAAAACTGGAAAAATACTGATACTGTAAATAATTTTCAAAAAGTAATATAATTCAGTCTATAAAAATAATTGAAATATTTAATGTATTATCAATAAATGACTACAATTTAAAATTAAAAACTATAGGAATTTGATTTCTATTGGAATAAAAAATTAAAATTCTATATTTCTCTAGGTATTATCAGATATTATGGATAAGAAAGTAATCGTTGGAATATATATGATCCTTCGGGACAAGGTTACTTTAGATTGGTAGATGATAGTTTGTTCAAATTTTTTAAAATAACGATTACATATGCCTGTAATATTGTTGTTGTACAGTGTTTGTGTATATAAAACCTTCAACATATTGGGCAAACACCTGCTCAGAGCCCACATATAATCATCGAGAGTCGGACTTATTCTTATACCTTGGAAATAGCATTTCATCAGATATTACTAAACAGGCGTGGCAAATTTGAAAGACATCTTTGACTTGTACCACAAAAAAAAAACTACCTATCTTCAATTACAATGCACCATGATATGTGAAGAATCTCCACAAGGTTAAAAACATGACATCGACAAATTTTAAAGATTTATTGGAGAAATGCAGTCAAGTTCCGATGTATAATGAAAGCAAGAGGAGGCAATGGATCCCAATTGAACATACATCATAAACTGAACTTGTGAAACACCAACTGAAACCTTCAAACAAGTCTTAGAATAGAACCAATAAGCCCGTAATGAGGACGACATGACATGAGATACAATTTCCAACAAATGAAATCAATTGCACTGAAAAGAAGAGAATGGTGATGTGCTCCCCTGGAAGTAAAAGGAATTAAAATTATCGGAAATCAACATTGCTGGTCTTGGTTATACAAAGGCATAGATACAGTCTATGGAATCGTGATCTTTTTTAAATTTCTTTACCTATTAATGGATCATATAGCTGCGAGTAGCAACTGTAGTAATGGAACAAGTTTGAAAATCGAAAGTGATTTTTTTTTTTACAAAAAAAACTTTAAACGGATTCCATAATATCTTATACTCCAGAGAAATATCTTTATGTTTAAAAAAATATCGTTGAGATGTTATTCTATGTAATTTTGATTATAAATTATGTTGTTTTGTTTGTTTGTAATGGCTTTTGTTCTTAAATTAAATTTTGATTTTTTTTTTAATTTTTCCTTCATTTAAAATACATATTAATTAATATTATAATACTGTTTGTTTGTTGTTGTTTTTAAATAATTTTTTTTACTAAATTATTAGTAATTTTTTTCTGTTTTTAATTTTTCAATTGTTTTTTGTTTGTTTTTGCAAATCATTACTATATTTATTAAACTTAAACTAAAGAATAATTTTTTTTAATTTAATTTCTTTTTAATACATTTTTCTTGTTTGTTCTGTATAAATATATATAATAATTATTTAATGCTAAATTATATTTCATTTTTTTATTTTCCTTTTTAATTTTTTAATTTTTGCTTATGATCTGCAGATCTTTTGTTGTTTTTTTTTCCTTTTTGCTTTTTAATTTAGTTTTAATTTCTTTTTTTTTTTGGTTTTGTTTAATTAATTTAATTATCTTATAATTTCAATATAAAAGTTTTTATGTGTTTTTAATTAATTTAATATTTAATTTAATTTTTAATTTTGTTTATCTCATCAAATAAAAAAAAAAAAGGAAAACATATTCAACACCAATGGCTTTAAGCTACTTTACATAAAACATTTTTTAATTAATTAATTTGTTTATTTCTTATTATTTAATTAATTTAATTAAAACTTAATTAATGTTTTAATTATTTAATTTTATAAATTTTATAAATAATATATTTTATTAATAAATTTAATAAACCCCTTGCACCGATATTTAGTTAGCATTTGTTTTTTTATTAATTTAGGAAAATTATAATAATTTTTATTAAATTAAAGCCTAATTTTAAGCTTAAATCATATTAATAAATCCTTTTTTTTTGGTTTTGTTTAATTAATTAATTATCTTATAATTTCAATATAAAAGTTTTTATGTGTTTTTAATTAATTTAATATTTAATTTAATTTTTTAATTTTGTTTATCTCATCAAATAAAAAAAAAAAAGGAAACATATTCAACACCAATGGCTTTAAGCTACTTTACATAAAACATTTTTTTCAATTAATTAATTTGTTTATTTTCTATTTATTTAATTAATTTAATTAAAACTTAATTAAGTGTTTTAATTATTTAATTTTATAAATTTTATAAATAATATATTTTATTAATAAATTTAATAAACCCTTGCACCGATATTTAGTTAGCATTTGTTTTTTAATTTAATTTAGGAAAATTATAATAATTTTTTATTAAATAAAGCCTAATTTAAGCTTAAATCATATTTAATATAATCGAAGTGAATTTAATTGTTTTTAAAGCCTAAATAATTTTGCTAATTTTAATTAATTAATTATTCTTTATTCTAATTTAGAAAATTATATTATAATTTAAATTAATTTTGTTGTTGTTGTTGTTGTTTTTAATCGTTAAAATAGTGAATTTTTAATTTCTTACATTAATGCCCATGAAACTTAAATTTCTATCACTTTATTTCGAACAAGCCAAGCTTTCTACAAGTATTTTTACAAGCCAGTTAAACGGTTTCGAAGTTGTTTTTGAAATGTTTAAGAAAAACAAGAAAACTTTTAGCCTATAGATGTAGGAATGTGTGCAAAATTAAAACATTTTAAAATTTTTCAAACGTTTAATATTTAACAATTAAGAGCGCCCCACCAACCCTTTAGAAGAAATTGAAATCAATATTTCTTTTTACATATGGTCCTTAGAACCTTTTGAGGAGTGTGTCCAACACAGACATATTCTCTTCATCTAATTTCATTGTGATTGGTGGCCTATTCCTTATAGGGTCTTATTAGACCTAATATTTGAAGAATATTTCGAACGCAGGGATTTGTGAACCTCTGTCGTTTTGCTTTTATTTTCTCGGTCACTAGTTATATTAATAAGCTTCAGACATTAAAAATTGAATTTTTAATTGTACTCCTGATGCTATTTGGAAGCTATATTCTGACCGTTTAGAGAACTTTACACCAATAGGTTGCACATTTTGCACATTTTTTATAAGATTTTCTGTGAATAATATAGGAACATATTCTAAAGCAGAGATGTCTCAAGAAATAAACCGGCTAAAAAATAACAAAGTGGTCCTTTGAATCCTTATATTTCTAATATTTTGATAACGGGAGCTAAACAGATATTTTTAGTAAAAATTTTTTTCTTAAACATTTCTTAGAACAATTTCAATTTAACTTCATTACAATCAACATCTATTCGGCATTCAGCAGTAAAAAGAAGAATATAAATCTGTTGCCTACTCTACTATAAATATAAGCGAGTGTTTTCAACAGCATTTATCATTGAATTGAACATTCTTACCTTCTTCAAAGTGTTTCGACGACATCCGTCGTTTTTGTTGCTGTCATTGTCGTTGATGTGGTGGCAATGTTGTTATAGCGACAGCCATCAGCCAGACAATTGGCAGCCTCATCGTTATCTTCGCCTTCAATCATGCCGTTATAGGTGTCGGCACGTTTTTTATAGGCCTGACATTGGCTGCAGTGTTTTTGTAGAAATTTCATGGACAAATGGAAGGTATATCGGTGCCGGGTACAACGTCTTTACATTTTATATTCCACAATTTGATTGGGATTTAGGAATTGTTCACGTTGTGCAGCATCTAAATGGGCAACGGTACGTGAGAGTGATGAAGATGCACCACCGCTGCCACCACCAGCACCAGATGATGGTGATGGATTAACACCACTTACACTGCCACTACCTGCACCTGCACTACTCGATGTTTTGTGATGATGATGCTTGCTTTGCTGCTGTTGTTGCTGCTGTTGGTGATGTTGTTGCTGCTGTTGTTGTTGCTGTTGATAAATATCTGCTGAACTGATAACACCCACATTAACACCCGCCACTACAGGTTGCTGTTGATAACCTGAATATTGCGGTGGATATTGATGTGGATGATGTGTAGAATGCTGATGTTGCAGTGACTGTTGTTGCTGCTGTTGCTGGTGGTGATGGTGACTGGGTGCATTGGCATAGACATGTTCTGCCGTTAATTGCTGTGTAGCCGCTGCACTAGTGGCCACCGTCAGGTGTGTACGATGCGGCTGTTCCGAGTGTACTGTAGTGGGAAATTGTTGTTGATGCGAATAGTCAGCACTACTGCCACCACCCAGTCGTGCACAGGAGTCTTCATTCAGACCCTCACAAAACTCTCCATCACGATGATGAGATCCACGTATGCATAACTTGGTAAAGAGCCAGACTCGGGCTCGATACATCAGGAAACAACAAAAATGCACTATGAAAACAAAAATAATGGCACAGACTGTCACAATAATTGCTTTGCCCGGTTTTGTCCAATCCAGCATAGGATAAATGGCCACTTGGAGTTTTCTGCAAGACGGAAGAAAAAAGGAAATGAAAAATATTCGATTGAAAATCGTACTCAAATAAAATCAGTCCAACAAACTGAGAGGAAAGCTTGACTGGCTGAGCCATTAAGCCGTCAGCTGTCCGGCTAATCACCAAAACACTTTGTTCTACTGCAACTACTATTTGTTTTACTCAATTTAGTCACCTGATCTGAATGTTAAGTGGATTTTGGGATTGTGCTGGTGGCAGTAAGACACAATACTGTTGAATCATGACCCAATCTGGACTATCGGGTTGTTAATATTAAGAAGCCATAGGCATAATCGGATCAACTAATTTTGAATATAGCCGAAGGCTCTTAAATGCTGCATGGCTGACAAGAATAGGAAGAGGAACCGATGGTATTCTTTCCTTAAATCGCATGATTCTTTATTGCATTATTTCAGATCTCACAGGCCGCTGGCGCTCCCTGATATGATTTCTGTAGCAGCTGCGGATCTGAAGAGGATTAATAGACTATTTTTCAAATAATTTGTCAGTGGTCAGCTCTTGCAATGACTAAGCGAGGGTTCTTGACTTCTCTCTGTCTGTCTCTCTCATTTTCTTGGGATAAGTTTACTAAAGCACGGTTTAAAGCCTTAGCGAGGCGTATGGGATGGTTCCTTATAGGGAATATTTGACTTCTAGATTAGATATTGATTTGTAAGATCAAAATAAGATTAACCTTCGACCTAAAAACTACTTTTACCTTTAAAGAGGTCTGCCACCTAACCTAAGCCAGCATATTCAAGTTGTGCACACAATTATAAAGACCCTGTGATAATTTTTTGAATGCTAAGCTTTCAGTAAATAGCTCCGTAATGCAAGAACAAACATTTAAGCAAACTGTCATTGTATTAAGAATTTTTATGACGTAAATGTGCTCCTAAGTAACGATTTCTTTCAAGTGCTTATGCACAATTGTAAAAATAAACTCAATATTTTGTAGAACGATTTAATCTTGTTATATAACTTACTATTAAGAATATAGCATAGCTTAGGGCGCATACAATTTTATTATTCCTATACCCACTCATCCCATTAATTCTAATTCTGTTAAAAATATTCAAAATCGAAAATGTAAATGTGAAGGTAAAATAAAAGAAACTTACCTATCGGTACCGCCTGCCAAAAAATAAATCCCAGTAAATATGGCATATGCTAAACCGATGCCAGTTGTAAAATACACATGACTCAACTTAATTGGATGTCCGACAATGGCCAAATCGATAAGCATTATAATCGAATTCAAGACATGCACCATGATGTTCAATGTGTCAATTTTATGTATTTCTGTAACAACAAAAAATAACAAAAAAAAATTAAAAGTAAAAACAACAATTAAAAAGTATCAACAACAACAATAATAATAATAATAACAATGATAATAGCAAATAATAAAAGTTCATTATCATTATCATTATTTTTCCAAAACGAAAAAAAAAGAAAAACAAAAAAATAGATATAAAACAGGACTAAAACAACAACAACAATAATAACAACAACAATTATAAGCTGTACAGGTCTATGGGGCAGCATCATCATTACAATTGGCAATTACAACAACAAATAAATGGTTAAACTATCAAGCAAACCCGCCCATATCAGGCCAAACTGCAAGCATTTCAAAATGGCATTCGTTTCGTTTCATTTTGTGTAGACAGAAATCCTTGTTTTTGGCAGCATCAGCCAAACAACTGAACGAACGAAGGATGTATCTTCTCCCCCTCTTTGTACCCCACTTGCGTATAGTCTTGGCTAGCCTAGGCTAAGGCAAGGCAAGGCAAACAGAAACGACATTTACGAAAATGTCATTTCAGATTTCACATAAAATGTGTTTCCTCTTCTTCTTCTCCTTCTTCTTTCTTTTGTTATTGAAAAGGATGATTTTATTGTAGTTAAAGGACAATTTGCCCTTAGATTTGTAAACACTTTACAAACGCAGACACAGATACAGTTTCTGTATGGCATAAAAAGGATTAAAGTTGTCATAATTGTAAGGAAGCACTTAACAACGCATTAAAAGACAGAATTTTCAATATTCAATTAATATTTATTAACAAAAGGTAAATTGAGGCTGTGGCTGTATAAGAGTTTGATGCTTAATAGAAGAGTTTTATACCCAACATAACATATAATAGTAGAAGAGTTTTTTGACTAGTAACAGAACTTTAAACCTATTATAAGGGTATTAGAATAATTATTTTATCCTTAATATAAGAGTTTTATACCTAGTATAAGAGTTGTATACCTAGTATAACAGTTGTATACCTAGTTAAGGTAATGAAATGAAAAACAAAAAAAAAAAAAAAAAATTAATGAAATGTATGCAAAAAAACTGTTCTCACCCCACTCACCTGGATCATGGACCAATAGCCAATAGCACATCGTTATTATGAAGGCATAGACGGTGGCACACGTATACAGCACCCAATACAGATGATGCAATTTTGATTTCTTCGCCTGACGCATCAGCTCAAAGTCTTCTCTCTCCACCATCATGCCTTGCGTTACAATCATGGCCGCTAGCCATGCTTGTACTGTACAAAAGAGTAGACCCCAATGTGTGAGATAAATCCACCATTTGGCATAATGATTTTCGTAACGTTCATCCGAACGTCCCACATCGAGCAGGGAACACACTAAAGCGGCCAAACAAATGATGGCCGTTATCCAGCGATAGAAGAGATAAATAATGCGCACTTGGGTGTTGCGCTGCCACTGGCAGAGATAGAAATTGTGACGATGCACATGCTCGGGCGTGACATCGGGAAAGCAGCCCTTCCACAGTTTACTCACCATCATTCTATGCCGTTGTATGAAGGTGAGATGACCAGCTAAATGATGGAAATTCTCACAACTGCTGTCGTGTTGAGGCGTTGAACGGGTGGAATAAATGTTGCTGCAGGTAGATGTACCCTGTTGTAGTTGGTGTTGCTGTGACGTTTGCTGCTGCTGCTGCTGCTGTTGCTGGTGGTGATAATGATACGGTGGCTGTGTTTGATGCTGCTGCTGCTGGTGGTAATCCGATCTGTGATCCGTTGCTGCAGCTCCGGATTTGCTATGATACGTGTAGGGATCGCGTTTATGAGTATGATATGTGGAGGAGTCTGCTGCTGGTGCGATGTTGAGTTGTTGTGTGTCGTAGGGCGTATACGGCTGTGGCTGTTCGATTTTTGGCAAATGCTGATGATAATGGGAGTGTTGGTGATGCTGATGTTGATGGCCTGCTTTATGAGGGGAGGGATTGCGTTGATGATAGTGAGGTGGCGACGATAACTGAGAAGCTGCTGCTGCTGCTACGGCTGTACCCGCTTTTGGTGCTGCTTCTCCGGTTACGCTGGACACAGTGTTGTCGTATGCTTGTGTATGATATTGTGGATCGTGTGTTTGTGATTGTGTGGGTGGTGCAGCTGCTGTTGTTGGTTGTAGGGACGACGTTTTGCTGCTGTATTTAGGACTCCCACAAGGAGATAAATATTTCTCTCTTCTTAACGCTCGTGGCGATGTGCCCACACGTATAGGTGACAAACGGTCAATAGGCGTAAACGATGATCGGCCTAGACTGCAATTACTCTGTAAGCTGTTGGTACGCAGTCGAGAGCGACCCACAAAATCACGATCTCTATATCGATCACAATCGATTATAGGACTAAAGCCACGGCTGCGTGGTCTTGAATAATAACCGGTTGCTGAGTACCGGCCACCGGTGTCGCGATGATGATGGCGCCGTGGTCTATAGGCGTAAGTATCGCTGCGCAAAGAGGCCGGCGGTGAGGGTATATAATCTATAGGCCTCGACGAATAAGTGGACAAGTAGGGTTCGGTACTTACTTGTAAATCGTCATCTAAGGGTGGCAACAATGGCGGTGGTGGTGGCGGGGGTAATTTTAATAGACTACTGCGTGGTTCCGAGACCGAAGTGGCTAGTAATGGTCCCGTGTGAGCCGCTGCCGGTGATATACGACCAAAGTAATCACCTCCACCACTGGCACTCTGTGCTGTTAATACTCCTCCTCCGCCGCTGGATTGGAAAGGATAATAACTTTCGCCAAAACTTAAGCTATAGTAACCGTTATAGCTGCTATTGCCTAGACCCGTAGAAGCGTGATGTTTATAGTAACGATAACTACGACCTAAAGGGGTGTAACCAACTCCTCCTCCTCCGGCCAAGCCTGCAGTTAATCCTCCCAGTCCCAGTCCGCTTAGGCCCAAACCAAAGCCACCCACCAAACTACTACTATCGCCCAAATATGTGCTCGGTCCGAGATTGCTGCTGCCGTATAACGCTTTGTTGTAGGGACCGTAATAGGGTAGAGCTAAGCCGGCCGACTGTAGATGTTGCTGACTGTAGAATGGATTGTACAGCTGTTGGTGATGCTGCTGTTGCAATAGCTGTTGTTGCAACTGTTGATGTTGCTGTTGCAAATGGTAATTGTAATTGTAATTATAATATGTTGGTGGCGTTGTTGAATCTTGTTGTTGCTGCTGCAATTGAAATTGTTGTTGCTGCTGCTGTTGTTGAAATGGCGTACGTAACGTTGATGTGACTGGCGATGGTGTAAGAATGTTGCTGCTTTTATTTAAGAAATTGTTATAAAACAACGACGAAGACAACGGCGATGACGACGACAAAGATTCGTACGATGCTGCTGCTGCTCCTGGTACTGCACCTGGTACTAATTGTTGTTGTTGTTGTAATAATTGAAATTGTTCTTGTTGTAATAATTGCGGTCTGGTGGGGCCACTAATTGGCTCTGGACAAAAATAAAACTGAGCGTAATCCAATGTGATGAGAATGGTGCTGGTATTTTAATATTTTCCTCGGTCTACAACAACAAATTATAGAAACGACAACGACACAGATGACAACGAAACTACTAACGTTACTAACGACAATACTAAACACTTTCACTATGCTGTTTACGATGACGATAATGATGTCGTTGATGATAACAGTGCTAAAAGGAAGATTATTGACACTGTTGTCGATGATATTCGAATTGAAGATGATGGCGTTGTTGGTTTTATCACGAGGAATGTTGTTATAAAGTAGACAACAAATGTTGTGTCTTTTCAAGATAATGCTGATCGAGATTAAAACTTAAATTGAAAGCAATTGAAGGCTTAAAGATATTTCAAGTTTATATTGGCTAAACTGTTGCAACAACTAGATTTTTGTTGCACATTCCGTAGGTGTTTTGTAATCTGTAAGAAAAAGAAAAAAAAATGGAAAATAAATAAATAAGTTTTGGCTAATAATTCTATTGCATTAATTAATATTAACAGGAAGCTAAAGAATTCGAATAAGGTCCTTAAGATACTCACTCAATTTTTCTATTTCTTTTTGCTCTTAAAGAGCTAATCATTGCTAACGTAAATGTAATAATTTTCTTCCATTAAATGTCCAAGACAATTAAATTCCATTTAATCATGGTTTTAAACAATTTTTAATTTCATATTTCCCATTGCACTTCACTGCACTGCACTGCATATGCCATCAGAACTCATCATGCAATAGAAGTGCTTATGTTTTTAGCCAATGGAGCATATGTTCTCCTATTAAATCTCATATAAATCACATACGTAAGCACGTCTCTCTCCCTGTCCATGTGCTGGATGCACATTGAATAGAAGAGCCTGCAGCCATGCATGAAACCCAATATCAAATTCATTCATATCACTTGGGTTACGTAGTTTTTTCTTTTTCATTTTTTTTTTGGCAGTGATTAGAAGAAAACTTTTACTAGCTGACTGGCTGTCTGTCTGTCTATTTGTCTGAAATGTATTTCTATTAGACAACCTCTATGAGCACGTACGAACGCCATGGTTTAAAAGCAACAACAACGCGCTCATTATTATTATCAAAGAGCGTATGATTTTAATGAAATAGAATTTTGGAGGAAAAATAATGAGTATTGCCAGATTGAAAACACAACAGTGGGTAATAAAATTAATGATTTAAGCACAAACATTTATAATTTTCTATAAATATCAAACAATTTTTAAGCCTCACTGTAATGAAACTGAATTTTAAAAACTAAAACACCAAAGAGAGAGAGAGAGAGAGAGAGAGTGAAAAGACTTCAATAAAATTTCATATTTTCCTTTCTTTAACGATTTTCTTTTTGTTTGTTTTTGTATTATTCAACCAAAGAAATGAAATTTTGCTAAGATTTTCCTTTTTTCTTTCCTTTTAAGCAACTAACCAACGAGCTAGTGTTGGAGTGATGCAGGCGCTTAGTATTGCTTAGAAGGAACGGACTGGAAAATATTATTCGCATCATAAATGCAAATCTATACGGGAAGTAGAGGAAATAGGAAATTTTATATTTTCTTATGCCATTAACATCGTGAAAATAACCCATAAAAAAGAGGAAAAATATGGCCAACAGTAGTCCAGAAAATAAAGAAAAAGTTTTTGGCAACTGCCAGTTTCTCCTGTCTCTCTCACTTTTTTTTTTTTTTTTTTGTTAAAGCTTTCAAAGAAAATTTTACTCAATTCTTGAAGAAGTGAATGGGAGAGGGTGGTACTTGAAAGTGTCACAAGCATTCACGCACAAAACAGTAAAGAAAACAAAAAGAGCAGAATTTAAATTAAAGTAAATATTAATGGATAATGTATAACCCATTTAGTGATTTCAAAATCGAAGAATGCGTAAAAATAGTGTAAATTTGCTATAAAAGTGTGATCTATTTTCGAACATTACAGGGTGATGATGGTCGTTATAATCATCCACATAATGTGAGAGATTATAAGGATATTTGAGGAGACTGGAAAGTTTACAGATGCGATCAGGCTTAAGTATCATCGTAATGTATGCACTGCCGAAGATATCTAGGGCTGCTCAATTATGATTACCTCTCTTTGTTCTGGTAAGAGAGAAGAAGTTCTCGATCATTATCTGTTTGTCACAGCCCTTAGGGTAAAGTCGACCGTAAGCTATCAGAAAACAGCTCAATGTCGATATTTAAAATTACAATAACAAATCAACAGTGACAAATCAACAGATCTGTTTCTGTATCCAAAATACACGAGAATAACTGTGCAGTTAAACTGCGCTTACTGTCTCTTAACTGCTCACATTTTCAAACTGTACTACCACTCCACTCAAGAGAAACTAGTTTAGAGAAAAATACACGAAAACTAATACGAACACACATTGTTTACATTAAATGTATGGAATTGATATAAAAGTGACGTCAAAAATTTATAAAAAAAAAATCTCTTAAAAAAAGTAAAACAAACACACTCACAGATTTGAGTAAAACTTTTATTGTAAATGCAAACGCACACTCACTTACTCTTACTTTTACTCTCCCTCTCTATCTCTCGTCTCTTTCTACACTTAATCTCTAAGGAGAAAGTAAACAAATCTGCTGTGCAATAAAATTCCCGTTAAATTTATGAAATCTTTATAAAATTTATCATTCTCGCGTACATATACTACATTACTTACACAGATAAATGATGATTTGTGTTATTGTAGTCGTAGTAGTTGTTGTGTTTGCATGCTGCCTTATGTATATGGTAGAGAGTATTTGTATGACTGCATTAGTGTGTGTGTGTGTCTAAAAACGTAATTTTATTATCAGCAAAAATTAGAGCAGCAATAAGAAAAATAAAAGAAACGGACAAACAAATTGAGAACAATGTTGAGTGACAGACTGAGAGAGATAGAGAGGGAGAGTGAGGGAGGAGTACTAATTGTATGTTTGCAGTATCAGTAAAAAAAAAACTCTCAAAATCTTAATGCTGTCTTTAGAATTTTTTTTTCTTTTTCTAGCATCTTAAAGAGAAATGTTTTAAGGAGACTATACCAACGACAGCTTTTGAAAACTACTTGGATGCCGAATGAAAATGAGTAAAAGAGAGCAGGGGAAAACAGTGGTGTAAGTAAATATGATGCTACAAGCTGTTGAATTTTAAAGTGCTATTTAATGGCGTCAAATGTAATAAATTTTGTTTCTGGTTTTTTGTTTTGTTTGGAAAATCTCCCCAGGATTTACAATGAATGTCAAAATAAACATGAGATGTCTTAAACAAAAGTGTTTAACGATGAAAAAACGAGAAAAAAGAAAGATGATTCAGGACAGGACCATATTTTTGGTTATGAGAGTAACTATCACCTGAAGTAAACATACATACGTGCCGTATTAGAAAGACTCATCTTGGCAGAATGGTATTAAGCACTCGAGAATACTGGGAAATCCAGTACTGTTATCCCTGACGGAATTGTCGGAATTTAAGTGACAAACGCCGGCATTTAAAAGAGTTTGGAAAATTTGGGCTAGAAGTTTCCTTCCTAAAGGTGTACATTGTTGACTTTTAATTCAACGAAATGTGATAGCCCAAGGGGTCTAATATATTCCCATAAGTGTGAACCTCACGTGCTTTTATGCGAAGTGACAGCATATGTCCTAAGCTCGATGGCTCAAATTTATCGTTTATGTTTTGGCACAGTTATTATCTTCTTTGACAAACTCACTCTTTCTGAAGCGCATAAACCACCTTTGGCTAGGAACAAGGAACATATTCAGCATAAGCATGCTGAACACAAACATATTCAATGTACTGTAGCTGAACTTTATTTTCAAATTCAGAAAAAACATCTTTTTCTTAAATTCTTTCCATTCGAGGTGAAGATTTAAAAGAAATTTCATAAAAATAATTAAATTTTCTGTTTAAAACTCTAGAGATAAAGTGTAAACTTGTTAGAGTGATTAAAAAATGAAACGAATTTCGCCACAGTATATCACAACACAAAAAGGTAATCTCAGTAAAATAACTGGGAAATAAAAATAAAAAAAAAACAACAGAAACATTAAATCAAAACCATAAAACCATAAACAACACGTGGAAAATAATTGAAAAGAGAATATTTTCAAACAGGGGGCGGACCCACCATATTTAATTATTTAATGGCTCTGGTGGCGATGAGGGCCAATGTTAAAACGTACGGCACCGGAACTGTAGGGTAACAAGAAAAGCCAAAGAATCTTACCAGTAAACCAATAAAGAAAACGCTAACTTTAAAAAATTGTAATAAAACCCCCCTGCTGTACGCTCTGTGCTTCTTCTTTAAATTTCCTTTCTGTTCCTCTGTTTTTTTTTATTTTTATTAAAAATCCTACATTTACGAGTTTCATATCTCAATTATAATAATTAAACGAATTTGTTTTGTTATTTTAAAATGAATTTTAATTTTTGAAAATCCTTAAAATACGCTTGTAAATGTAATTTAGTTGTTAGCACCCTAAAGTATGCTTCAAATTATCACTGTATTCGTTTAATGTTTATTTTTAATTGTATTACCAGCTAGCTACTGTCCTTAAATAACTGTTGTTTCGTAGAATTTTATTTACAATTAAAACACAAAATAATTCTCTTTTTGCCTTTCTTTCTCTTTCTCTTTTGGTCTTATTTTTAGTAAGCCCCTTAAGGTATGCAATGGTTTTCTGTTAAGTGGTTTCGTAGTTTTGTTCTGTTTTTAAGCTGTTCTTTTTTAATTTATTTAATCAAAGAGAAAATATTTAAAATTTTTGTAAACAATTTTTATACAATTTCTCCTATTATCCTCCTTCATCTTTAAAGAAAAAAAAGGTTCCATAATACCATTGCTGCTGCAACATAGTTAGAAGACATTGGAGGAGATGATTCATGAGAACATAGGTCATTTTAAAGGACTTTTTTTGAGTCCATACCCTTTGTCCAGTATATTCCATAAGCTACCCTTAATTACCCCGATTCGAAAGTGATAATTTTCGAGATTTGAGTTCACTGTAGTGTTCCTAAGATTTCTAAGAAGCTATTCTCTCTCTGGCGAAACTTCAATTGTAAAAAATATACTCCAGTTAACAGAGACCGGGTCCTTAGCTGTGCTCACCAATCAAGAACACCAAAAGTGTCAGTGTTACTCAAGAATGATGGAACTGACGTTCTAACATAAGCATGATATCCTGTTAGATAACGTAGGTGCTCTCATGCGAGTTATGTTTACACGATAGCTAAAATAATGCTGCGGGAAACCATTAACCAATAGGAACACATTAGGTGACGTCATTTGTCACAGATGCTACGAAAAAATATTTGTGCTTGATGACGTAATCTTAAACAATATTAATATTCCGTATAGTTTTGTATAAATCTAGTGTAACACATACTACACTTTCCTTTCTTTTGTAAACAAGTCAGTCAGTCAATCAGTCAGTCATTTATTTTATGTTTATGGCAAACAAATCAGTTAGTTGTGGCTACAAGTCTTATACTCTTTTTTTAAATCTTTTTTATTACTATTTACGGCCATACGCACTACATGGAATACAGATTTATTATGGAGATGGTTAGTGGGATTCATTGCAGAATAAATCATCACATAAACATTGTGGTTGGAATGAAACTTTAATAACTACAGCCATAATAATAACAACAAGAACAACAATAACATCAACACCACTAACAACAACAACAATAACAACAACAAGAACAACACTAACAATAATAATCATAATAAATGGCCAAAGGCATGAGTTATTACGGCAAGTGGCAACATTATAAAGTCAAGTACAACATAATTCTTTAATAATTGCGGAGAGTATAACAGCATGAGAGCGAGAGAGAGAAAAACAATAAACAAGTTTTCATGGTCAAGGATAATAATAATAAAAAAAAAACAGAATATAACAGAATAAATGAATGAATGAATGACGGAAAAAATAAAAAATGTACGTTTCAATGCATGAATGAATGAATGATTGAAGATTGAATGAGTAAAATTCGTGTTTTATTGTTATTGTTTTATTATAACCGTTGTTTTGTGGTTGCAGTTGTGGTTGTTGTTTTTTTTTTATTGTTTTTATGACTGAGATTAAGAAAATTTAATCAAGGGAATCAAATTGTAATAGCCGTTAAGAAAGATAGAAAAAAAACAGAAAACTATTCTCCTTCTTAAGCTTAAACGAAAATAAATAAAAGAGAGAGTGAGACAAAAAGGCAAAAGAAACAAGGGAAAAGCAGTAGAAACAGTAGTTGATTATACTTCCTATACGGTGGCTGAGAGAAAAGAAAAGAGTGAGGGAATGGGAATGATTACTAATGTAGATATAGAAGCGGCTGTTGTTATAAGATTACAAAGCCATTAAAAATGACTTTTATTTGCATTTAAATTTAGTGTTGCCATTGTAGTTAATTTTTTGTTTTGGTTTTTTTTTATTAAATTTTCCTACATTAAAGGATTTCATCCATTAAAAATATATGCGATAATAAAATACAAATTATCGATAAACTTTCTATATAGTGCAATTAATCAATCTATTTTCTATAGAAAATGCAAGTTATCGACAATTTTTTTTATAGAAAATGCAAGTAATCCACTAATTTTTTTAAGTTTATGTAAGTTATCAACTAAAAATTCTCGATACGTGGAACAGATTTGAACCACCGCTTTTGTAATCGATTTTAGCCTGGTAACTGATAATTTTCATTTCAGTTTTTAAATTCAATGGAGGTTTAGTTTTTAAATATTTCAATTGTTTTCTTTCTTTATATTGTTGTTTCTATCGCCATTATTGCTGTTGTTGTTTTTGCTGTTGCATCATATTATTTAAATTTTATTCAGTTTACCTTTGTGCAACAAACTTTGTTAACGTATTTGTTTGTTGTTTGCTGTTGTTTTATTTGATTTAGTCTTGCATAAAACAATTTCAATTCAAATGATAGATGGACTGACTACGTTTTGTTGCCGTAGCTATTGCTTTGCTTCAGAGTTAGTAGCAGTAGTTGTTTGTTTGCAAAAGATACCATCAACCAGCAGTTGCAACATTTTTGCAAGTGACCTTTTTTCCGTTTTCCTGTCTCATAGTCTAATAAATACACGACGACTGTGCTGGTAAATAAAATATAAAAGTGCCACGTGCACTATGGGTCGAAGAGAATAATTTCGGATTCATATTTTTCAATCAGTCTAGATTGGTTGATTGCTTTCAGCAAAAAGCGTCAAGTATGGTCAGGAATAAAAGCCATAACACTCATAAACTAATGCTATTGCCTATGTTTTTGCAGAGTGGAACGAGTTAAGTGGCGGATTCTCCTTGAAGGTTATGCCCATTATGATATCTCAAATCAATATACAACCGTATAAAAAATAATCCCTAAAGCAAATCCGAAGGATCGCAATAGTGAGATGAACGGAAATTAGACAACCAGTCTTCTTCTTCCCCCATCTCAGTTTAACAGAACCTAAGTTGAGCCTCACCGTAAAACGACGGAAAAATATCCAGTTTAGTCAAGACAATCGGAACACCTGTGGCTCTGTGCCAGCCTTGGTCAATTCAGCAGCATTGCTGTTATCGACAGCCTATGTACGAGAATATGGGCCATCTTTTAAACTCTCAAAATTTCAATGAGGTAGACGTTGAGTGGACTTTCGTGAGAGTGTTAAATGCAGCCTACCTGCGTTTGATGACCTTAAAATTTGTCATCAATTTGCAGTGTACAGGCCCATAGTGTCTTGATTTAATGCTCATTTAGAAAATGACAATAAAATGTTATTTTTTTCTTCCATTTTTTATTTTCCATTCTATTTTAATATGTTTATTTCAATTGTTGTTGTTGTTGTTGTACATTGTCTTATTTAAAAATAATTCGTTGTTGCTGTTGCTGTTGTTGTTTTCCTCATAAACAAATAAAATATGTTTGTTTTGTTTCAACAATAGAAAAGAATGCAAAAAACACAAAAAAAAAAGAAAAAGAAAACCAAGAATAAAATGTAGAATAAAATAAAACATGAAATGAAAAACAGTCCATAAACTATTGTGGCTCTGAGAATAAAAAAAAATTAAAAAAATTGTTTGAGCTTAAGGAGGTAAAGTAAATAAAGAATTCAGAGACAGAAAAAACGGATTCAATATTTATTGGATAAAAATTGTAGATTAAATTGGATTTAAATGACATCAATTTCGTTGAGAGACTATATAAAAATAATTAAAATCCTTTAGGAAAACCTAGCAAATAAATTAAAACCTTATTTCGACAAATGATGCTTACTTTTGGTCCAAATAATCGAGAAATTTTAAATTATTGACTAGGAACACAATCTAAGACGGTTCTCAACTTGAAAGTGTTGAATTATAAATGAAAGAAGTAAGCCTAGCTAACAAGGAGAACAAACAGAAAGAGAAAGAAACAAAGCGGCTCCTAGAGAATCCATTAAGCAGTCAGCTAATGTTCCATATTAATTTCTTCAGGTCAGAAATCTTAATAGACGCTTATTAAATTAAATTATTAAAGATAACCAGGCTTAGTATTCTGAGCGAGGTATACTGTATTCCAGTGTAGAAGCACAATATATATGCGACCGTCTCGAGTTCCCTACACTGCCTAGATATCGTTTTTAGACTGCAATGCTCTGTCAGAATTCATACTAAGATTCTAAAAAGCTTCCTGCCCAGACTTATTGCCCCTTCCATCCTAGAACGATGTACTTTGGGTCATAGTAACCGGCTGAATCAAAAATCTGCCATAGGATCAGCCAGGTGTAAATTGCGAGTGATTCATAACTCCTTAAGATTCTTTTTCCAACACCAACAAAATGAAAAAAGTGTGGAATATTTATTTGAAAAAGAATTTTGAACATGAAAGCCTGTGTATTAAGTCCTAACTCTTAAACCATCTTTAAATTCCAATACCCATTAGAGGAATAACATGAATTTGATGTAATTTTGCAAAATAGTGAAACAAATTCTCTCTCTTTCCCACACACACACACACACATAAGCTCTTGATAACATCTTTTCTAAGCACTTGTGCATATGTACCTGCGTGCAGGTGTGTTTATAAACAGCTTTAGCCTATTATGGTTATTGAATTTCTATACTTTAATTGAATTCTTATTAAAAACATTTCTCTTATAACGTCTGTGTGTGTATGTATTTGTTTCACACGAAAAGAGATTCCAACAATAAGAGCGTAAGCGAGAGGGAGGGGGATAGCAGCAGAGAGTAACACAAAATAATGTGTGTGATAAAATGTCTTCAACAGACAATATTTCATAGACAAATATATTAATTTGAAGAGAGAGAGAGAGCTAATTGCCATTCATTTATGTCAACAATAGCCACACTTACACACACATACACACACGAATAGTTTCCGCACTCTTTCATTTGCTCGTTTACATTATTAACAGGCAGTTAACATATCAATCAAGCTGCTCGTCTTTATTATAAAATGAAACGACATAATAAGCATACGACAACAACAACAACAACAGCAAAAAGAACTGTAAACAGGCAAGAGGAATGCATGAGTACTTTGGCAACCACAAACTAACTGATTGACACTCATTGCCTACACAAGAACACACACAAACACATATGTATACTTTGCTATGCTTTATGTTTACATTTAAAATGAATTAAAACCAAGAGAATGAGACAGAGAGATAGAGGAACACATGGAATGAGTGTATAGTAGCAGTAAATAAATGAAAATTTTATATGACGGCAGGCAGAAAGGTTGTGTAGATATGGTGTTGTATTGTTTACATTATAAACCTCATAAACTAACACTTACGCACTTACGCTATACAAATACTTTTACATGTACATACACAGCTAGACAGTTTACAAAGCATACATTTAGGTGTACATATGCATGCATGTAAATACATGTGTATTGTAATTTTATATTCATTTATTTGATTTGATCTATTGATTTGAAATTAATTAATCATTTATAAACAATAGCAACAACAACAATAACAACAACAAGAATTGTATGTGTTTGTGGTTTTAATTGCATTGAATTTCATTTGCTACAACAACAATACACGTCTGATATTTTCTATCAACACATCTGTTAGGAAAAAACATTTTTTTCTATCTTTCATCATCAAACCCATCATTATTATTGTCATCAGTTTTATCATTATCAATTCTCAATTCAATTAAATTAACCATTATGTTTTTAATTAAAATTTTAGTTGAATACAATAACAACAACAACAACAACAGAAAAACAACATTAAAAAAGAATTGTAATGAAAACAATTGCAAATTCTAATTTACAATTCTATTGTTTACACAATATAAACTATATTGTAACAATTACAATAACAACATTTAGAACAATAACAAAAAAGCAACAATAACAATAAAACATTTTCTAAAGTATTGTACACATCCATTCATACTTGTGTGTACTTTAATAACCACACAACACAACTGTAAGGTTGAGTCAGTTTTCTTTAAAGCATATCTACAGGGGCTTACAAAAATCATCATTATTTTTTCAAATGCAAATTCTATTCTCTACAGTTTATATATTTAGATGGGATGGTATCATGTTTAATAATAAATAAACTAGAGTATCTACAGTTTTTAAGTTAAAAATGTAAACTTGGAAATATGCTCCACCCAACCCCTTAAAGTATGCTATTTTAGACCATTTAATGTCTGATACAACCCAGTGACTTATTACAGAACTTCAGGACATCCATACCAAAGAGGGGGATGAGGTTAATTGTAGGACTCTGAATGGATTTTGACGTACGGTTTGAGTATGTGCAGAGGCGCCTTCTGCTAGTGAACGGGTACAACTCACTCGATAAGAATACCGGACCATACCAACGTATTATTGGAAAGGACAATGCCTACGCGAATGGTATAAGCAGATGGCCTTGGTGAGGGTGGATACAATCGCACTCTATTCAGCAGTAGCAGGGACACATGAGAAAAATTACTGTGATGCACATACAGTTGCTGAAAAAACTGGGAGGGTACCTATCGATATAAAGAAGAATGGGTAAAGAGTGCAGTACTGTTGCAGCAACATTCTTAGTATTCGACGATAGTTTAAGTTTGAAGTCCGAGTATAAGATGGTAATACCAGTTTGTAATCCGAGTATAAAATGGTAGTACAAGGATGTAATCCAGCTATAACATAGTGTTATCAGTATAAGACGGTTTCAGCTTGAAACCCGAGTATAAGATGGTGTTTTGAGTATTGTAATGCAGTTTAAGGTGGTAAAAGTTTATAACACAGCTCTTAAAATCATTTCCTCTGTAAAGAAAAATTGTGTTGTTAAAAATTTTCCTGCTTTGATGGTGAGTCTAGTGGGTACCATTCATATATTACGGAAAATTATTTAAAAAGAAAGAAAACCTCAAAGAAAATCAGTTTTTTATTTACTTAAAGCCACAAAGAGAGACCAAGAGGTCAACAAAGAAATTCTCCTTGCATTGTTTTCATTCTTTGACCTTCTTTAAGAACTTAAGTTTCTTTCATTATGAGTTGTCATCCTTTCTTTTGCTTTCCTTCCTTATTATTTTTATTTACTTTTAATAAGATTTTATTCATTGTGATTGTTAAGGAAATCAATATAATTTCCGTAAGGTTTTCATCTCGTTTTGTTACTGTTTAACCACAAAAGAATTGACAGAAAAAGAAATCGACTGACTGACAGCTTAAGAATTATGGTTTGATGAGGGTTCGCTTTTTCATCTCTTTTCAGAAATTCAATTTAAATTTACAAAAAACCAAAAAAAAAAATAAACGTTTTTCCCAAAATATAATTTAAAAATGCAGGACTTATGTTAACTTTTAATCATTTATTGTTAAACATTCATTCATAAGCGTGGATCAAATATGGGGTTTCAATTTATTCCCTCATTTCATTACAACACAATTTAAAAATTTTAGTTTTCCAATCATTTGAAAACAATTTCATTTTGCATATTTAAAATAATATTCCATGCCTAAAGGTAGGCCATAATAATTTTTTGCATAATTGCAGCCTAAATGTATGTAACAATTTTGTTTAGCAAAAAACCTGTTAGAAAACAAAAAAAATACACTGTATGTGTTGTTGCTGTTGTTTTTACTCATTTGCATTTGTTTTTGAAATATCTTTTGTTTGTTTTTGTTTTTTGCAGCAGCAGCAGAGGTTGCCACAAAAAAAAAAAAAAACAAAACTAAACTACAAAGTACTGACCAATTACATTTATACACACGTACATGCATACACACACTCGATCATTTTGCATCACATCATGCAAATTTAACCAACAATTCAATGTTAATTTGCCACAAAATGTTGCAAGGTTTCAGTCGGTTTTCCACAACCATTCTGTAAAACAGTTTTTGTTGGTTGGTTGGTTCGCTGTGAAATTGCAATTAAAACTGGCAGATATTTTCTAATGGCCTATGAATTTGTGAAATAATGCCTGTAAATATGCAACAAAATTGAAAATAAGTAACTGAAGGTTACCACCCTTATGGTAGACTAGGCAGACGCCGTTATTACTCTTCTAAGGGGGCAAAAAATATTCATCAATTCCAAGTAAACTCAAGGAAAACCAAACAATGGGAAACGTATAAATATAAACTTACATGAGCTAGGGGGTACTAGGTTGTTGTCAGCTCTCTAAGATGATTAATTGGTTGTGTCCTATGATCATAACAAATATATTTCTTGTCAGTTAGCCTAAACTGGTCGCCAGAATATAACTGAGCAGTCTGGCTATAATTGGAGCCATGTACCCCTGTCCGACAACTGACATTGAGGCCATAATAAGCTTTGTGAAGAAGTATGCTGTGAAGCGTGCTTTGAGAAAGTATTTCGGATCAAAAGCTATAATATAAGAATGCAGAAACTATAATGATAAGAAAAAAAGAGTTACACAGACTGACAGAACATGTCTGGATAAAACCCCCACCTTCACAAAACTTTCGGAACTAAACCCTGCCTAAGTAAACTATGCTTTACGAGGCGGCTGCCAATGTTAGCTGGTTCGAGCTATCGGAGATACATGACTGTCGGGTTACTACTTTCTGTAGGAGAATGACACTGATCGACAATTGTGGTGGTAGGAGCGTGTGTGAGGAGTTCAAATGATAACTTTGAAGAGGTTCGTGACCAACGTGAGACACTAAACATGTTTTGGGTCAAAATGTTTGCCGTTGGGCAATCTGGTGTGTTTGAGAATAATAATTACAGGATCTATGCATTGAAGACATGTGTTCAGATGAACTTTAATCTGATTAATCCCCTTTCATAGGCGTATTCCTCTTTATTTATACCTCTGTACTCTATAGTGACAAAAACCCCGCAGAAACTATTCATAACACCCTATAAAAATTTAAAACATAGCGAGCCTCAAGCTTTATTTAAATTTTTTCTCTGTAAAAGTAACTTTTCTTACGTTTATTGTTGCTGATGTTTTTGCCGCTCATATTTGTTGCAGCCTTAAATTACAAAAAAAAAAAAAAAAAAAAAAAAAAAAAGTTTTCCGTTTAACTTGCCATCACTCTCTGAAGAAATGTTGTGGCAAATGCTGAAAAAAAATGTTGTGAAATTTGGAAGCAACCAAGAACCCCAACACTGTACATGTCCGTCATTTACTTAACATCAGCATCAGGAAGGAAGAAAAACTATTTGAAAACATGACTACTTGCCAGTATTTCTACTTCTACTATTGCACTTACACTACCACAAAACAAAATGTTACATTACAAGGAACAGAATCAAGCAGAGAGAGAAAGCGAGAGTGAGAGAGCGAGATCGAGTGGGAGATGCTAAAACAACAGGAAATTGAAACCCAAGCAACCATCGGATGTTATGGCAAATCATTATGATGACTTCACATAAAAATAAATTGTGAATTAGGAATGTTGAGGAGAGGGGGGAAAATATTACAAGTAAAAATTAAAATTAAATTTAAATTAAAAATTAAAACAGAATGCAGCAAAAAAAAAAATGACGAAACTCTTAAGAAATCTACTGAAAAGGATTAAAAGGACAGTCAGGCGTTAAAGCATAACGTGTTGTATTGGCATAATATTTAATAGGAAAAGAATTTTTAAAGGCTTCATCTTCCCCTAAAGGATTTGTAATTAATTTAAATGATTTTCAAAGTATTAAAGTTTAAGCAAATAAATGAAGAGGCAAAGAATGCCAATTTCAAAGAATTGTCTGCACTGCCACAAGAACAGTTTTACATTATTTTGCATAGCCCCGCATCACAGTTTAATGTACCGATGCAAAAGGAGACTTCAATCTATTCGCTGGAAGGGATAGTTAAAGGCAGGAGAACTTATTATATTTCACAAGTTTTATGCCAGCGACCATATTAGCCCTGCAGTTAGCATACAAGAAGCAGGGAAGAGTAAGACGCGGTAAAATTCAAATGCTTTACGAAATACAAGCAAGAACAGTGGAGTCCAAGGTATACATACAGGCCAATAATTCTCAGCGAAGAGTTAGTCTAGTAAGTAGTGTGTTGGCTTACTAGACATGAGATCATGGCTCAGATATCAAGAACAAAACAAATTATGAGAAAAAATACTTCTTTCGGAGACTACCTCCCATTTTCTAAAACATTCTTTAATAACCACGTTGTACTAGCAGTGCTTCCATCGTCTTTAAGTTGCCAGTTGTTTGCTAAATAAGTATGAATTTGAAAAATTTTCTTTTCTTAAATACAATTTTTCTAAAGCTTTAATAAAATTTTTTAAAAAACTTTTCTTTACAATGAAAAAATTTAAATTTAAAAAGAATCAAATTGAATAGAAATAAAATATGCTTTAAAATCATTCACGTGTTGTTAATAGAGTGCAAAAAATAAATACAAAATAAGTTCCTCTGCTACCTCGCTTACAAATCCACACTCCTATGTACACGATTTGAAAAAAAAACCAACAACAACTATTTTCTAAAACAACTTCCGTTTTATAATGTTTACATTGTAAACACACACTCTTGCTCTCACTCTCTCACACTGCTCTTAAACACACATCGTAGACATGACCACACATGTAAATAATAACGGGTTAACATTTAGCTGCCATCTGAAGTGTTATTTATTTAGTGAAAGATTTGCTATTTACGAATACGAATCGTTTAATAACCGATGAATGAGTAAAAACAGTTGAAACTGGGATTTAATCGAACTATTGTGTATTGTGCAAGGAATTATAAAGAGATTAGAAGAGATTGCAAGCGCTACAGATGTGGTTAGGTTTGTGTATCATCGCAACCGACTAACTACTGCAAGTATAGCTTCTGTTCGAGAAAGTGTGGCGATTCCATGAAATTTTTGGATTCCACGGTGTCGTCAGCAATTGAGCTTATTTTCCATTTGAATTATGTGGATGCGGGCCATATAAAGTCGAATTCAGGCAACCATTAAGGCCGACTGCCCCTTACAACGCCTTTGATATGCTCATTGAATGAACAGCTTATCAATGCCATCCGAAAAGTTTGAAAAAGTGTTGGAAAACTACCTCAAAATAATCAGGTCTAAAGAATAGATCACCCTTTGTGTTCATTCAGTTACACATGCAATATACACTCAACGTGTATGTTTGAGGAAACGAAGAAATGTATTGGTTAATGTATGTTCTCTTCTCCTTTATTTTAATTGCATGCATACTTTCTCTTGCACAGTTAGTTACACTTTCACTCATACTCTATCTCTCTCTCTCCCTCTCTCAATCATATGCTCTCTTCCGTGTATTTTTTCTTCCTCAAAGAGTACAACAAATGCTTCCTGTTTACATAAAATTTATGATTATTTCACTGTGTATGTATGTGTATGTGTACACATGTGTATGTATGAGTGTGTATCGTTTTCTGTCGTTTTTTTTTTTGTTTTTTGTTGTTGTTGTTTTTTTCTTGTGCATATTAACTATGTATGGAATGATGGAACGAAAATTGAAATCAATGGAATGAAAGCTAAAAAGGAAGGGAATGAGAGCGAGTGAAAGTATGTGGGGAGTGTGGAGTATTGGCATCATCATAAATGTCAATAAGAATGTATTTTGTGTCCCCTGCTTTCTGACTAAACACAGAAAAAATAAAAACGAAACGAAATGAAACGATAAAAGAAATTCTTTTTAAAAAAGACAGGCCTTAAAAGAAGTTGGTTCTTATTTAAAATGTATAATAACACAGTCAAACGATAATAAGTTAGTTTCCCTTTAAGGCTGAGTATTATGGAATAAGTACCGTTTGATTTCAGGCCAATTCAGACCTTTGACAACCGATATCTAAGACAAATGCAGCCAAAGTTTTGATCAAACACCTTCTGCAGCTTGGGACGCAAATTGAAATCGAGATTCGTAGACAAAAGTGGAGATGGCTAAACGCACACCAATGTTAAAAAGATTCAGAATCAGAACCAATGTCAAACAGAATTATTTGAAATCGAAATTTCTGGACTGAAGTCGCACGAAGACTATTATCAGATACAGCCACGATCGCAATTGACTGGAACAAATTGGGGAGGGTAGATGCTCAAGAGGCTACGAAGATGAATGAACTGTGGAAAGAAGCCAATTGTAGCGGATAGAACTGTTGCAACCCTACGCTGCGTAGAGAAGATCAGACAGATTCCTGTTGCCAACAATTTACTCCTTTACGGTCCTGGTTTTAATAACATGCAACTATGAATAGAAATTGTTTTTATTTGCATGCGAGCTTGGTCATGTAACGGGTGCTTATAATCATGGGACATTTAAAAATGAATCTGAAATTCTTGTTCTATAAAAAATTCCCATTTCAATATTTCAAAAGAAAAAAAACAAAAGTTCAGAGTAGAGAAACTGAAAATATATGTTTGTAATACACTTTCAGAAAAATTCTTAAAATTCTTTTTCAAATATTGCCGTTAATCACCTTGCAATCTCCGGATGCATTTTCATAGCCTCGATGGCGCAGTAGGCAGCGCGTAAGTCTCATAATCTTAAGGTCGTGAGTTCGAGCCTCACTCGGGGCATTTAATTTTTTCTTGCATGTACAATGTGTGCTAAAGAAAAACATAATGACAGGTGAAGCTGCGAAGATTTACGTCATGGCTTATCGTCTGGTTTCTTATTTAATTTGTTTTGATTTTTGTTGTTTTGTTTATAAAAGATTTAAAATGTTTTATTAAAGCCAGACAATATATTTTTTAAAAATAAATATGAAGCTGAGTGCAAATACAATGCCGGATATTATTTCACTAAACACTTTAACACCTTAAGATGCATACAAAAATCATTTAGACGACTGCTTACGTACTTTTTTGTTAATTAATTTAGTAGTCAATTATAGTAGAACATATTTATAACGACTAATGACAATATCAATTTGGAAATACGTAAAAATATTCGTAATACATGTACTTTACTGTAATCAATTTGATTTTTTTACCTTTTCTGCCTCCCGTATCGTATAGCCTCGATGGCGCAGTAGGCAGCGCGTAAGTCTCATAATCTTAAGGTCGTGAGTTCGAGCCTCACTCGGGGCATTTCATTTTTTTTGAAGTGGCTTCAATTCAACATTAAATCTTTAATGGAATTACACAAGCACAACTATTTTAGATGTATTGCAAGAAGAATAGAGTGAACGTATACCCCTCAGCCAGCGCAATTCTATTATAAAGCTCAGGAGAGACGGCTTCCATCAGAGGGTCGAAGAATCCTCTGCTCAGGGTATTCAACCTACTTTTACCATAGTGTGGACAGTTGCAGGGAAGGTTATATCAAACTTCCGCAGTCTACCCTTGTCACATCACAATGATTTGAGTCCCAAGCTGAACATATTAACGCTCAGTATCAAGCGGATTGTGGTTGGTTTCTTACCAGTAAAATTAACTCCATGGGTTTGATATTGGGACCAGGACGACCACATATCCCAAAGAGAACCCTCTCTAAATGCCATATAACATATTAAAAGACACAAACCACACATTATCTGTTAGAAATCCTTTACTTTTAAGTTATTCCCTCCTTAATTTATGCCGTCCAATTAATATTTAAAGCTTTACCAATATAATCTGTTTGCACAGTATTTTACTTATCGCGTAAAGTATTCAAATGCAAACGGAGGACACACTATAAACATAATCTCTCCATAAGAGATTAAGAAAATACATTCCCATTTCTACTACTTCCCATGGTTATCCTCTCTATTTTTTTTCAATTGCTTCCTATACCCACGTGTATAGCTTTTTTTTGCTTTTTTGCATCCTTCTTTAAAGGAAAAAAAAAAACGAAAAACGAAAATGAAAACAAAAGTATGCAAGTATTCATTTTAAAATCTTTGCTCCTTAAGATATGCAACATATTTCTTTCAGTTCTCTTTTCTCTTTATTATTTAAAAATAAATTTGCAAGATTTTTTATATGAAAACTTAAGCAAATAAATTTTAAAACTTTCGTTTTTTTTTCATACGATATTTGTTTTTCATCTTCTTTTGCTTCTTTTCAATACTGAATGACTGGCTGGCTGGCTGGCTGGCTGTCTGTCTATTTTTCTTTATTTTAATATTGCTCCACTGCATCCCACACATATATGCATACAACTTGAGGTAAATAATGAATACTGCATTTTAATATCATCCACACAAGAAACCACTTAAAAAACTACAGGAGGGGGCATAGGAAATCTATAATCGTTTGTGATGCTGTATTGAAGCACAGAAGCATTTTTAATAAAACATACTTTTAGGGGTATTGTAAGTAAATAGAAAGGCCTAAAAGCCATGATACAAGGATTTGGGTATCCGTATAAAGTTCTAGGAGGTGTGACTCAATAATGAGTTCTGGATTCGTGGTCATTTTTACTTTCTGTATCTGGAAGTTTTAAATCCGTTTTCATGGATTTGTTTTTTAGAGCAGGTTGCTAACTGTCTCCAAAAGGATCTACAAATCTGTCCGAAATTGTAAGAACAACATTCCCTCATGGCCGATTGGCCAACAACTGTGTCAACGTATTAAGCAGTATGTTCATTAGGGTCCCCCTTACCCGTTACTTCTCATTGCTAAGCAAGCCCCGGTCCTTTGCTGAAGCAATTGCACTGTCAACCGCGTTATTTGGAAGCTTTTTCTCCTTAACCAACTTTTAGCACCTCAACCACTTTTTTCTAACCTAAGTAAGCCAGCATTTTTTGTGATTATTGGGTAATGCCTTATGAAAATACAAATAGAAAAGCGTCTGAAAACTTGCTATAAAACATTTCACAAAAACTGTGTATTGTCTCTTAAGCTTCGCACATATTCTGGCAACTTTTAAATGGTCACACTGCAATAATGTCTATACCGAGTGAATGAGTGAGTGTATGTGGCATTCATAGTATATTTTAACTGCCATTGAGGAGTAACCCAGGGAAAATTGATGACTTTTGTAATAATAAAAGATTATTTTAATACTCAGTATGAACACACAGCAGAAAAAGAAAAGTTTTTCTTTTTTTTCGTTTTTCATAAAATATATGGGGCCAGCAAACATGAAGAAATCGTCAGTGATTTATTTACTTTTTGGAGAGGGACTTTTTCTCTTTTTCTCTCTCTCTTTTTTTATTTTTTCTTATTTGTTTGGAATATTTAAACGATGGTTATATCAGCTAAAACTAGTACAAAAAATGTTATATTTATATAAAATTATATTTAAAATATTTCAAATACGCTTAAAGAGAAAATTAAAAACGATTTTCTAACGCCAAACTATTTATTTTTTTCCGCCATCGTTGAAAATGAATAAATAAGCGCCATTAAAAACTTTCTTTCAACTCTTTTTAGATTCTAAGAAAACAAGGCCACTAGAGAAGTTGAAAAGAAGAGCAAAAACAATTTTTTTTTTTAAATTACTGAGTTAACTTCTTGGGAGGAGAGGTCAAAATAAAATCTGTAATTAGCAGTCTTTGTTACACCATCACTCGTAAATAAAAATGCGGAAAAGAATTGCCCAAAAACAGAAAAAAAGAAACTAATTTTCTCCATTTAAGAATTTCCAAGAAGTAATTAAAAATTAAAGCGTAATAAAATAAACAAGAAAAAAAATTATACCCTAAAGTATGCTATAAAATTATAATTTTGGCAGTCGCCTGAAAGTATGCTTTAAATATTGTAACTGAATATTAAGAAAATATAATGAAAAGACAAATACGGAGAAGGAATTAACACTTTAAGAGAAAAACAAGCAATAATCATCATCTGCAATTGAACCTCTAAAACGTAGCTTTGCTTTGGCATGGTTGATCATAACACCCACTATTTTCGATTTTTTCTATTTTATGTTGTATATCAAGTTACGAATGAGATCAGACAGGTGTCGCTGGATTCTCAAGATACTCTAATGGTTTCATTGTACACTTTTCCATACCATGATAATATGCATCATGAGATCGCATGATAACCTTAAGGTCGAGATAAAGAACTATTTGTCCATGCAATACACAATCTCAATCTTTCAATTCTGCCCACTTGTTGATTATAAACCAATTCTTCAATGCAGGTAATGATACAGAGAAATATTGTGAATTAAAATCAACAAAATTAAATGCCCCGAGTGAGGCTCGAACTCACGACCTTAAGATTATGAGACTTACGCGCTGCCTACTGCGCCATCGAGGCTATAAATAGCTGAGGTTTCTAATACTCGCAATAAATTTCCATTCTCAACAGTTTAAAAACAATTGACTTTGATTTAAAAATAAAAAATTTCGTTTCTTTGGAAACAAAAGCAAGGGGATTTAAATTCTGCCAACTAAAAATTGAATGCCCCGAGTGAGGCTCGAACTCACGACCTTAAGATTATGAGACTTACGCGCTGCCTACTGCGCCAATCGAGGCTATGGGGCGGCAGTTTTAAATAATAAAAATCAATTTAAGGCGACAAATATAAGATGCCTAAAAGTGGGCCAAGAATAAAGCTGGTGACAAGAATTATGGAACTAAAAACAGGATATAAGCATGATTTTCCGTTTATATAGCATGCATATTTTTATGTCTTATTCCTTAGGGATACTGCAAAGGAACGCCATTGTGACGTCATTAGTCACCGAAACATGGAAAATTTTAATTTTCTGTCTGTGATGTTGTAACCTTTACAGATTACTGTGCCATTCGAGGCTATAACATGATCTAACACACACAAATAAAACTGGAAATTGTGAGAATAAACAATACAGCCAATATAAAAATATCACAACTTTATTTACTTTGCTATTAACACTCTTCCACACTCATTGCAAAGGCTGCTCTATTTTCCAATAACATTAACTCTCTAACAACGAGCATTTGATTTGTTATTGTTTGGTGTACGTTGTTATCATTAACGCAAATAACCTTGAAACACAAATTATGCTGTGACCTTAAACACTGAGAGAGAAAGAAAGAGAAAAATGAAGGAAAGAAGAACACAACAAGAGAACAGCAGCTAATAAAAAAACAAGATTGTAAATGAACAAGAATAATATTAACAAGCAACCACACATTATTGTATATATACATACACTGGTAATCAAAACTAAAAGTAACAGAGAATATTATTTGTTTACTTTATGGATACGTAATTACCATTTTGACCACCACTGTCTTACTACATATATATGCTTGAGAGAGAAATAAACCAACCACATAACAGCGACGAGGCACGTACTTTAAATGGAATACGAAAATAAACGGGCAAACATTGAGAATAATTACACGTACATCCAGCAACAACATTAAACAAGAACAACAACAAAAATGAGCAGCAGTTAATTCAATGACACCTTTTTAATGAGCCAAGCTAACTTATTAATATTATCGATAATGTAGTGTTAGTAGTAGAAGTTGTTGTTGTTTTGTCGTTAATGCTTATTGGTATAGAATAGAATGAAGCGCAAAAAGAAAAAACAGAGAGAAAACGCAAATTAATCGGGAAGATCTTAAGTGCCTCGATGGCGCGGCGCAGTAGGCAGCGCGTAAGTCTCATAATCTTAAGGTCGTGAGTTCGAGCCTCACTCGGGGCATGCAGTTTTTTTAAATTTAATTTTAATTTATTGATTAAGAAACTAAAAAAAATACATAAAATTTGGTTTAACAAGATCTAAACAATTTCATGGATTCAAATTTAAAACAACAAACAATTAATTGCCTAGTTTAAGGCAAGTAAATAAATTATTTTTGCAGCATATTTAAAGGCGCTTTCAGAATTATTGAGACTGTGAACAATTGTGAATCTAAATATTAGAAAATCAATATTTTTAAAAGTTTAGAACCAACTAACCAACTTCGATTGATAGACTTAGATGTTCTAGCCTTTGACCTATTTGAACAGATTATTGCGTACCTCACTTTTTGGCTTATGCCTTGTATTTTTGTCAAGGCATTTCCCGTAGCCTCGATGGCGCAGTAGGCAGCGCGTAAGTCTCATAATCTTAAGGTCGTGAGTTCGAGCCTCACTCGGGGCATTAAATTTTTTCGCAAAATATAAAAAAACCTGAACTTGAATCACCAAAGGGACGATTTCTCACGTACGCAAATTAGGTCCTACCGATGTTTTATGTCGTTTGCTATGGGCTTTTTTTACTGTGCATGGCCCATGTGCTCATGATTTTAGTTATTACAAAAAATTTGCATATCACAAGGCTGTATAAAATCGAAATTTATTTTTCAAAAATAATTTTTAAACTGCTTACAAAAATTTATGTCCACATTTAGAGAACGGAGTTATTCATAGCCTCGATGGCGCAGTAGGCAGCGCGTAAGTCTCATAATCTTAAGGTCGTGAGTTCGAGCCTCACTCGGGGCATTTGATTTTTTAACAAAACTTTGATTATTGCGCGCCTATCATAAGTAAAACTAAGCCAGATACTAAATCTCGTTTTAGATTTAAAGTATCGTGAAAGACTTGGTGCTGCGGCCTATTATAAAGCAGAAAATGCAGTAGAACTAAAAAAATTCTATTTATAATAACCACAAAACTATTCTCAGAATATAAAACTGCATTAAAAGTTAATACAATTCCAAGGAGCTTTTTTTACTGCCAATAGCCGATACAGTCTATTTAAAAGTGCTTTAAAAAATCTAAACCACATAGCCTCGATGGCGCAGTAGGCAGCGCGTAAGTCTCATAATCTTAAGGTCGTGAGTTCGAGCCTCACTCGGGGCATTTAGTTTTTGCCAAAATTGCTATTAAAAACCGATCACAAGGAGCCACGCATGGTCTAAATGTATTGTTATTCCTGGATTAAAAGCCATTTCTACCATAGCTTTATAGCTATCTAGAATCCTCTATTGGCTATTAAGAAAAATAGCTCAAGAATTTTATATTGCATACCATTAGGCTTGATTAATTTTAGTTGAGAAACTTCTCTGCTAAATTTTAAAACGCATTTCTCAGTTATTTTTAGATTATTGATAGAACTATATGTTAGCCTTTAGAAACCGCAATTATTCATAGCCTCGATGGCGCAGTAGGCAGCGCGTAAGTCTCATAATCTTAAGGTCGTGAGTTCGAGCCTCACTCGGGGCATTTTCTTTTTGTTGCGTTGTGTTAATTTTTATTTTAATAGAATTTAATTTGAGTACTTACCGTTTCCTTTATACCTCATTAAGACATATGGGTAATCTGTAAAGAAAAAAATTAAAGCATATTTTTAGGCAACTCTAATAGGATATTTTAATAAAAATTATATAATTTTTCAATAAGTTTATATTTAAGAAAAATCAATTACCAGTATCTTTTATAATTTTCAGTTTGTTGCTTTAATTTAAATAATGTAAAGCATACTTTCTGGCAAAATTCAAAATGTTATTGTTGTCCTGCAGAAATACAATATTCTGTTCGATGGCAGTAAATATAATTTCTTGTCTAGTGGTCTTATATTAATATTACTTACTTATTAACTTAAGATATTTTGTTTATGAGGAGTTTATCAGGTCTAATGTCTCACTGTTCAGTGCCCTTAAACGGGTGGTTTCAGTCGTTAACACAATAAGCTCGTGAGAACCTTATATACCATAGGGGGAAGTCTTTTAAACCTGTAACAGATGCCCATCATGAGGTCTCTCTATTTATGAACAGGACAGAGTACACTGAGGCTCCTATCTTTAATCTTATTTTCTTTCAATCATATTCTGAAAATAAATTCGTACAGGAACGCTTCCAGCTCTTTCCTCTAGCCGTAAAAAACTTATGGCCTCCGGAACATTCTGTATCTTGCAGTGTTCAAGTATACACACTTGCAGTATACAATCACCAAAATGTCCTCTACTGGATTAGTATACCATCCCGCTGGCTAATGCGTGCAGTGCAGTTCAAACTATTGCAATTCAAAGTTGTTTTTTTTAATTATTTTCATTTAAAAATTACGTTCACAAAAAATTCATTCATATTTATGGCATCAATTAAACAATAGAAAAGAAAAATTAGAAAAAAAAAAATAAAACCATTGCTGATCTCTATGAACTTGACGTGAGTTTTTCTATGAAAAAAAAAACTTTCTTCTGAAACAAAAAAACAAGCCGACCAAACGACTTACTACTACCGCTTGCCTTTTTAAACCGTCATCCAGCTCAACTAGACTTGCATTCATTCATTCATTCTTTCTGACTTTTTTTTTTTGTCTTTCATTCATTCATTTATGGACCTATTCATTGCGTTCATGTTGTTCAATGTCTGCAACAAAAAGTTGTGCAAGTGAGCGGATCTATAAGTGCGTCATTGGTTTCCTACAGCTGGGGTTTTTTTTCGTTTTTATTGTCTCATGCCCTCCATGTGCATATTACTTTTCCTATTTTATTATCATATTTTTTTTGTTTGCAATTCGATTTCCGTTTTTAAACGGCGGCTTAATTAGTTTTTGATTCTTTTGATTTCATTCATTTTAAATAATAAAAAAAACACCCTCTTCTCAACACTTTTTTGTTTTTGTTTTTATTTTCATTTTATTTTTAATTTAATTTCAGTTTCAATGGCATGAGTGGCATGTTGCATGAATGAATGAATGGCAAAAATAGTCAGGCACTCTATTGTTGTTGGCGTTGGGTCTCCGGTGGGAATTTTTTGTTGTTTTTTGTTCTCTTTTTATTTTTTTCTCAAAACTAAAAATATTCTATAAAAATTGTAAAAGGTGAACGAAGAGAGTACACAATATAGGTGAATAGTGGTTGCCTTCTCCGATGCATAAACTTGGTTTTATTTTTTATTTTAAATGATAATTCTTTACCTAGTCTTTTAAAACCCGATGGAATATAGGGCCGCAAATAATTTCTTTTTTATTGCAATTTATTAGTGAACATCTGAAATCAAGATACGATGTTCGTTAACACCTCTTTCTCTGTTCGTTTATCCATGTAATTGGAGGTCTTTAGGTTTTCCCAATCTGCTAGAACTTAGGAAGTTATAGTAGACGTTTAGGCAAGTCGAGAAACTTGAGCTTAGTTACAGTAGAGGTCCAGCGGGTCATCTAGAGATAGAACAAAACTGCTATTTTATATTCCATAAACTGTTGCAATAGCAGGCATTCCAACCTGACACTGTAATGACATATTCACCAAGCATTTCCTTATTGGAACAGGTGTTAAGGCCACCAGGACCTCTTCCAATATAAATTAAAATGAATATCATGTCAGTACTGTATTACCCAGCTGTAGGGCACACAATAAACTGTGAATAATACTGATCCCACCATAAATAAATCATGAACGTCCAAAAGAGACAAAAAAAACCAAGGCGAGGGAAAGTGATTTTAATGCAAGGAAATGTTTTTGTTTCTTTTTTTATTTATTTTTATTAAAAATACCTCGGATTTATTTTACTTTTTAGAATAGTTTTTATCCTTTTTTATGATTTTTTTGTTGTTGTTGTTGAACTGCATACACAATTGCCAGGTCGGTGTGCGCTTTTAAGCTGGTCAAACAATAAATCACATTTTAAAGCTGGATTTTAAAAGTTCAATGCAACAGGAACAATAAAACAACAACAAAAACAAATTCACAACAAATAGACAGTAAAACGGCGGCACATGTGATGACGGTGGCTAAATAGTAAAAACTTTACAATAAAAATCTCAGCCTAAAAGTGGGCAATGAAACAAAAAAATATTATTTCGATGAGAGTTTTTTGTAGGTGATTTTGCATTGATAAGAGAGAGAGAATGTGTTTAGTTAAGTGTATTGTTATTATTGTTGTTTTTGTCAGGTTTCATTGTATGTATGCATGTGTTAAACATATTGTATGTGTGTTAGTATTTGTTAAAACCTAAAACGATGCCTTGTTAAATTCATGTGCTGTTCAAAATTCATTTGAATGTTAAACTATCAAGCTTAGATAGGCTGGTGTGCGCGTGTGTATGTGCAGAGGAAAATGTTTCTGTATGTGTTTAGTTATGTAAATACATACAATGAATATGAATGTCTAATATGGCTGTATGTCTGAATGTTAGTATGTGTTTAAAAGCCTTGCAACTATTTATACAAGTACCAGTACATATTTTGTTAACAGGGTGTGGCCTACATGTTTTGGTTTCTATAAAAATTTTAAAATCCAATTTGAAACTCAAATGAAAACCTATAGCTTGGTAATTTACATTATTGCAACACCCTGTATGACATTTACGTTTAATTGCGTGCATGTGTGTTGCGTTTGTTGGTAAATGTGTTGTGTTAGCATTAAATAAACATACAATGCCAGAATTTGCATGTTTAGTTGAATTTTTTTGGTGGCTTATAAAAATTGTCTGCATTTTATAGTGACAATTTTGGGTTTTTTGATTCTTTTACATTGTGTTTGAAAAGCGGGCTACCAGCATATAACCCGGCATTATTGCAAACCACCTGAAGTTGGCGACAATAAAGCAAACATGTTTAATGAAAATCTGTAATCGATCTTTTAAAAATCGTAAAATACATGCTAAGCAAAGTTTTTAAGTTTTCATTAAACCAAGAAATATAACTTCATATAAAGCCTTTGAAAATCAAATCAATTTGTTTGAAAATCATAAAACGCATGCTGAGAAAATTTTTAATGCAATCAAAAAGTAAAGCATATTTTAGGGATGATTAAAAATATTTAAAACTACTTCTGTAGCGTTAAGTTCCCGGAAAACCAAATGAATGTGTTTAAAAATCATAAAACACATGCTGCTCTATAATTACAGGTGTTTATTAGAAAAAAAAATTGAAAGAAAATTTTTTAAAGCATACTTTAGGGGCAGAAAATTATCTGCAACTATGTTAATAAATAAAGTTCCTTTAAAACCAAATCAGTATATTTTAAAATCATAAAGCACATGATGAGCAAAATTTTTAATAGCAATCAAAAAGTAAAATAGCAAACAAAATTTAATAGCAATCAAAAAGTAAAGCGTTAAGTTTCTGGGAAATAAAAAGAATGTGTTTAAAAATCATAAAACGCATGCTGAGCTGTAATGAAAGGTGTTTCGAAGTAAAAATTTGAAAAAAAATTAAATAAAGCACACCTTAGATACAGAAAAATTTCTGATACTAAGTCTGGAAAATTAATAACGAGTAATATAAGTCCTTTGAAAAAATTATAAAACACATACATACATACGTAATAACGTATCTTGGATGATTGTATGAGAGCAGGAAAAAACCAGGGATAAAATAATCTCATCGCTAATTTATCATGAATTTTCTAAAGCCTACTTTAAGACTTTAAATTTGAAATATTTGCTTTAGTGTAGCAAGCTTCCAGGATTTGTCGATGCCTTGTTTTAAGCTCACTTCGAACCCAATCTGATTACTTGGCAAGAATTGTATGCATATTCATAAAAAATAATATTTTATGGTCGCGCAAACCATTGCATTTTTGCTCTCTGTTTTCTCTCTTTTTTCGAAAAAGAAAATGTTGCATACTTTTAAGCAATGACAGTTTACAACAACACATTGTATTTTACGTACGAACGCCATGGTTTAAAAACTAAAAGAAAATATTAAAATTCAACTGAGTGGATAAGATAACATTTAGCTATGGCATGTAAGAGAGCGAAAAAGAACACACTCACACAAAATTAAAGCACAGTTTTAGGTGTTAATCAAGAGACAAAAAATAAAACTGGATTTTTTGACAAATATTTAAATGACATTGGAAAAATGGATGGCTTAAAGGAAAAAGCACTTTGATAAGGTAAAGGTAGGGGTTAAAATTTGTATTTAAACAGAAATTAAAGCATACTTCTGGGGCAAAATATTTTTATATTAAAGTCTACTGAAAAACGTTTTTCATATGCTATAATTAAAAGCTTAAAACAATTTTACATACCTAATGAGTTCAGGTTAATTACAATTTAAATATTTCAAATGGCATGTAAAGCTAAAAATACAACATTGTTTTGGGTTTCACAAAGAAAAAAAAATAAAATTAAAAGAAAAAAAACACACACAACATGAAGTTTAAAGGTCAGATTTAATTAAAAAAAAAAATTATAACAAACAAGTAAAGCCCACTTTTAGGTATTCAAATTGGTATAGGTCACGATGATCGTAAACTTCAACTAAGGCCACCAGTTTTGACAGCAATCCAATGGGATTATTTTTAATTAAGAAATATGTCTCCATCAGAGATTATTTAATAATACTTCATATTTATAATAAATGTTTCTAAAATTGATATTAAATTCTTAATTTTCTTGAATGACAGAAGACAGTTTTGAGAAATAAAATGTTCATCAGAACATGAGCACAATACCACATGGATTCATAGGAATTTAGATTAAAATGTAAAAAATATTCTAGGAAGACTTCTACCTTGTTCCTTTTACTGTTATTTGCTAATAATCTATGAAAATCTCTTATACCTTTATATACGTATAGAAGTCAGTATAAGAGTTTTTATATACTTTATATGCTTAAAATGCACAAAAAAAAACCAACGCTGTCATAAGAATCAAACACGTGTATCAATCAGGAAAAAGAGTTTATTATTGTGTTTAAATAAGATACGTTTTAGAAATAAAGTAAGAAGAGAAAATAAAATCGCAAACTAATGGGAAGAAATAAAAAAAAATAATGCCTTGGTAAACAAAGAAGGGAGTTATAAAACAAATATAAAAAAAACTACTGTTGTTGAATTCTGAGAAATAGCTCTGGAAATTTTTTTGCAGCATATGTGTAGGAGAAACTTCAATTATATTGTGTATATATTGTGTATTTCATTTGAAGAAATTTTTTAACAAGAAATAATAACAGCAGTTGCAAAATATTGCTTTAGGCAATATTATATTTTATGTTAAAATAGAAAAAAAAACAAACAACTTAAAGTATGCTTCAGTAAAAATGTAAATAAAAGCCTAAGATTAGGTAAAGTTCGTTTTGAATATATTATAAAATCTTACGTTATACCGGAAGCTCGATATCAGATTACATAACTAAATGAACAGATTAATCACAACTCTGCATTTGACTCAAAACTCATATTGTCAATCCATGAGTTAATTTTGTTTAAAGGCTTATAACTTAGTAAACAGGCCTTTTAAGCACAAAAGCTTAAAGAAGAATTGTTTTGTTGGGATTGTATTAAAGTTTTTGAAAATTTTTATTTGCCTAAAATTATGCAGTATTATTTAAGTTTAAATTATTAAGCCTAAATTGCTAAAGCTATTATACAGCATTTAAATGCGTTTAAATAAAAGGCTTTTAATTAAGAAAATTCTATTTAAAATGCTTAAATTTATCAAAACTGTCGTAAATCAATAATCCCTTAAAGTATACTTTCTAATTAATTGAATGTTACACCAAGATGAATTATGTAAACTTATGAAATATGTATGCCTGAAAATAGGCTTTAAATTTTAAAGAATAAATAAATATATAAATAGATTTGATAAGTTAACTTTGCTGATGTACGCTTGTGTAAATAAAAATATTTTTAAAAATAAAAATAATAGAAGAATATTATTACCGCTCACACGACCTCTTATTCATTCAAAATAGAAAATAGATGAGTTAAATAACACTTCTTCACTACAATATTATCTCATTAGTTTGGTTTTTTTTAATTTCCTAAAGGTGTCAAGAAGTTCTTCGTTTTTTTTTCTTCTCTACAACAGTTGTAGCAATATAATCACATTAGTCTTCTAAAAAAATAAAAAAAAAATAAATTAAACTATGCCACCACAAAGTAGCAGTAGCATATAACAGTAATAATAATAATAACTTTAGCCTAAAAGTGTGCCATGGATTTTTAAATATTTTATAGCCTAACTGCCTGCCGTACATGTTTACTTACTGCTGAGACGAGTGTTATATTTTCAGCACATATTTATTTACTGTAAGTAACTGTAAAAAAAAGGGTGTGAGAGAGAATGAATGGTAGATGTGTGATGAGCTGAAACACTCTTAACAACACAATTTAAAGTGTAACAGAAAATAAATCATTTTCACTTTCTTTCACTGTCTCTCTTTCTCTCTATCTCTCTCTCTTTCATGGTGTTGCGTTGAAACAAAAATTATTTTTTTTTAAAGCAGCACCTACAGTTATACCACACATGATTAAAAAACTTTTAGAGAGTGAAGAAAGAGGGCAGGGCGGACATTATATTTTTTGCTTCTGTCTAACTAAAGAAAATAATTGTGAGAAATAGAAGCAAAAAAAAAAGAGAAATATGAACATGAGTTTCGTTGTCGTACATAGAATATAGGGATGGATGGATGAAATAATTTGTAGGATTTTTTTTTTGCCATAAAACTGGGCTTTAAGGCCTGGCAAACACAACTAAATACTGTCGAAATTGTTAGAGAAAAAAAAGGAAAATAAGATCTGCTCTTGCTGCTTGGGGCATATTTTTATAAGGGAAAAATAACTGAAAGTTATTGACAGCTTAGGAGGATTATATTATACTCCCTTCAGTTGTTTTTTTTTTTTTTCGAAGTTATTTGCAGCTAGAACTCTCTCGTATAGTATTCGCTGTGTTTTAAGACATGAATTAAGGGCCATGAGAACAGTGATAACTACAGCTGAGAATATATTTGTCGATAACCAGCCGGTGATATATGCTCTAACATCAGTCTCATCCACCGCGGAATTAGTCACGTGATTTTTGGTGAAATTGAGGTGCTAAGAAGTGGGCCAGAAGCGCCGATAGGCTGTTTTGGGCTTCTAGACACTGTAATGTCGATATCGATGAGAAAATTGATGAACTTGCATGTAAGTGAGCATTAGTCACATCAACCACGTAGTTAGTCATTACATTGCTTCCCACACCACCCACACATTTTATCCTAAGTGTAAGGACGCATATTTAAGAAACTTTTCACGGAAATACCGCCAAAAAAATATTTTTCATATTCTGTTGCGGTCGACATGTTTCAGCTGAGGTTCGAATGTTGAGTTTCCGCGTAAGAAGTCACCTACTAGACTACGACTACTGTGCTCTTGCCCGGACTATTTCCCAACGCTACTAACATGTATTGAAGAAGCTAAAAAGATTTCAGAGTTATTTATTCAAATTAATCTTTACACAACTTATTTAGTAACACTTTAAAACCGGTTAACGTTACAAAAAAAGGGAGAATGTTGCCTTAAAGTAGGCTTTAGTCTTTTAAACTAAAAACATTTAAAGCAAAACAAAACAAAACAAAACGGAAAAAATGTCACTAAAAACCAATGACAATAACATACGAAAACATCTAAATAGTGAACAGTGAAGGGTAAATATTTTGGGGGACAAAAACAAGGCTAAAGTTTGTCACTCTGAATAAAAGAAAATAAAAAACCAAAAAAAATAAAAACAACAGAACAGGACAGAAAAGCATACACTTTGTATTTCTTTTCTTATATTTTCGAAAAAAAAAAAATGTATTTTCACTTGAAAAGCAAAAATAACAACGACAATAACAAACAAAGAAAAACAACAACAACAAGAAAATATAAGAGAGAGAGAGAGAGAGAGAGACGCGGGTAAGGTCAAGTATCATCCATACATTGTACACACACTGCATGCATACACAAGCACTCTCATGCAATTGGCAGCAATACAAAATAAAATAAACAACTGCAGGCGAGAAAGAGAGAGAGAGAGAGAGAGAGGAGGCGACAACAACAAAAAGAGATAATAAAGCAATAAACAAACTAAAGGGGATACAAAACATCTTCATGGGCAAAAGAAGAAGAAGAAAAAAGGAAAAAAATGCTCAAGTAAATGTTCACATAACAACGAAAGTGAATAAGAGCCAGCAGAAAGAGGGAAAGAGATAGAAAGCATTTGTATGAATATTATTTGTAGCCTACTTTAAGGCAGACAATTAGTAGAAGAAAAATATGTCGTGAATAAAAAGAAAACAAAAAAAAACGAAAAACAAACTTTTTCAAAAAGTTTAAATTAAAAAAAAACGTAAAAATGTATGGAAATTATACTTTGCGTTTTACTTTTTTATTTAAATAAATAACGGAAACCATAGTTCTGATTTTTTTATTATTTATTATTTATTGTATAAACAATCTTAGGCACTGGAAAGTAGGGCATTTAAAACTCAATTTAAAATCAAGTTTTGACAAAAAGGCACAGATATTGAGGTCCTTAACACTCAGATCCATGAGGATCTCGGTATTTAAGAACTACAACTCGCTGTTTATTATGTTTTTGATTAAAAATCCTCAATGCTTATGTCTTTTACAGATATTACTGGATTGCCAGCTTTGTCATCAACAATAATGCAGTCTTCGATCCTCACAAACTCACCTGCCTGCTGATTACATTCTTCTATAGAATAATTTTCCCTCTCTGGCTAATTCAGTTTGCTTAGACAGTTCTACCCTATTCCCAAGTTGGTTTCAAACGAGCCATGTCCCTTACTTTATACTTCAAATCGAAGTTGAATTTAGCACACCTTGTTTAACAAGATATTTTACCGCATAAGTGTGTAACTTGCGGCGCCTGTACTGCATTCTGTACCAGTCTACTACTAAGTTTTTATTGTTTTTGAAATATGAATAATATTTCTTATTGTTGTTGTTGCTTTGTATATAATAGGGGATGGAGATTAAAAATCTATTGCAAATGGAAACAGGTGCAGGAAAATGCAATAACACTAGACAAGGTTATCAAATTAAATACAAGTAAACGAACAAACAAACATGCATCAACATATGATCATAATACTAGTATATTGAAACACATGGTGTGGCCAACAAAAAATAAATTGATCGAATTTAACTGAGAAAACTTTAAAGAAAGGTAAATGCCATGAACACGGTATGGGAAAGAATTTTAAGAAATCTTGAAAACATAGAATAACTTCTAACGGTGGAATTGATTGCCATCATTACTTGGACTTAGCCCTTTCTTTTCTTCCCATTTATTAGTTGAAATGCTTTGCTCCCAAATTTGAATGCCACACCCTGTTTTATAGATAAACATACGAAATGTTTTATTTAAACATGAGCCTAAGAACTATTTTAACATATTCAAATAAAAAACAACAACAAAATGTTTAAATTTATAGAAATTATTATAGGCCCATATACAAACATACATACACACACACATAAAAAACGAGTGCGCAAAACACAATAAAGCAGATTATTTTTGTGCAACAATTTGTTGCACAGATGCACACAACAAATGCATACAGTATTTGAAATTTATTTTCAATTTAAATTTTCCAAGAGGACCGGGTACAAATAAATTTTAGAGTTTGGGTTGTTAAGTTTTCAAACAAAGTTTTACAACAGCAGGTGCAGCTCGGCTCTATGAATAAAAACTGCCTTATAATAATTTTGGAAATAAAAATTTATAAAAAAGGAAATATTCCGGAATTTTCTTGCAGTTTTTTTATATACAATTGCAGGGCTATTCAGCGACCCTTTCAATTGATGCGGAGTGATCGCAATAGTCACGAGGCATATTTTATTTCTTCTACGACTCCTTCTCAGCAAATTTCTAAGAAAAACTCTGAGAGTGAATGAAAAGTTTCTCAGAAATCTGTCGTTCGAAATTGATTTTAAACTGTAGGTGGGATATATGCACCTTCTTCTGCTAGGGCTGGCGATGGTATGGAGGACCTGTACATTATGCAGTTCTCTGGTTTACAGAGGCAAAGTATCAAGAGTCAATGTTCCTGAATAGTCGGCCTCTGTGTGGCTTCTGATCTGTTGGTTGTGGATATGACTTCGTTCTTATTTTTGTTCTCTTTATTTTCCTCTGTTGCTTTCTCCCGCTCATATCTGCCGCTCATATACACTTACTCTCTTGATAGGTCACCTGCACAATTCGAAGGCACCCAAGAAATTAGAGAAAGTTTTTCTCTAAAAATTTTTGTTTTCCAAAAATTTCTTGTTCTCAATTAAATAACAGAAACCTAATGGAAATATTTTATAAACACAATAACAACAATATCAAATACAATATAAATATTCTATAGATTAATTAAGATAAGTATGAGTATTAAACAAAAATGCAAATATTACTTGTGATTATTATTACGAAACAAATGCCATTAACGACATACTTTTGTAAACAAAATTTTCAGAAAATATTTTAATCAACAACTAACTACAAACACAAATGTACGTTCTATATTACCAAAAAAAAAAAAAATTAAAGCATAGAAATGGGCGTTTACTCGTATACAAGTTATAAGGCATTATTTTTGGCAATAGCACAGGTGTTTAAAGGCTAAAAATTGCAAACTGATACTGTAAACCTTGTAGATTTTACTGAGTTTTTAAAAAATAATTGCTCCTCTTGACTTTGGCTTCTGAAATGCAACAGTACATACACATACAAACATTCGTACCATTGCATACAAAGCAAAATTCCATATGAATTACTTAAATAAGCTGCTCAACTGTAAGGTAAATACAATACCATACCAAGCAAGTAAATGTTTTCATATAATCATGTACACACACACACACACTCAGATATATGGCATTTATGTGTATATATATGTATGTGTACGGATGTACTGAATGCATTTGTATATGTAATTTCAATATTTTTCAGAAATTTTCAAAATGTAAATGTAACTGTTATGGTTGTTGTTGTAGTTTTTGTTGTATTACGTGTTTAATAATAATGATTATGATAATGGCAATGATAATAATGTTTAGGCGCCTAAAGGTATGCAATCCCAAAATCATAACCTTTACTTTGCTTATATGCATCCTTTCACTGCTCTTGTTTTTATAACAAATAATGCAATAACAACAACAGCAATTGCTATTGTGTTATTACTATGATTATTATTTGTTTTTGTCTCTACAGCTGTGTTAAAATTGTACAGAAACAATATTATTGTAATACAAAATATAACTGTTTACCTGCCATATTTTTCTCTCGTTCTGCTCACATGTTTTCTTTGTGTTTTCAACACAATGTTTATGGGTATTGTTTTATATTATAACGGTTCCTACTTCTGTTTTGTCTTGTTCCTTTTTTTTTTTTGGCAGGCTTGTTGATTTTATTTTTATGTTTATAAGAGAAAGTATAGGATCTCTCCTCTCTTTCTCTCTTATTGTAGAGTGTTAAATAAGCAAAAATTAAGTTTAATCGTATTTGTTTACTTCATATGCATACGTGTACAGTATGAATGAATGAAAGAATGCATGAATGTTATGTGATTATAACTACAGTCTGTGACAGCTGATTAGCACAATAAATAAATTAATATTGAGCAGTTCGCTCTAATGTGGCATTTTTAATAATTTTAAGAACAGAATCCAATGAAAAATTGCAATTTCCTCCAGGTCTGCTTGATTTTCAAACGTAGCCATATTTATCCCCCTTCGTTTAGGCTTTTTCGCGATATAAAAATACGTTTTTATCATAACATTTGTAAAGCTTACTTATAGGCTTAAATCTTCTTCGATTTATACATTACGTAAGAAAAGCCTTTAGTTTATCTAATTACTTACTAATTATTTGTTGACAGCTGTATTAATAGCTATGTATTTATCTATAAAACAGAAATAACTTTTTTACCCACAGCCGGTATATGGGCTATGCACATTTTAAAACAAATCTTCTTTGAAAGCCTAAATGTATGCAACATTTTGTGTATAAATACATATAAACAAACAGTCATGTATGCCAAAAACCAAGCGTAGGTGGTCTGAAACAAACATATTTAAATGAAAAATTATTTCAACTTTGTCTGCAGCTTTCCTTTCTCTGCACTTTATTTTGTAAAAGTAAAAAATTTTATAAATTTTTACCCCATTTTTTATATAAAAAAAGATTCAACTTTTTGCTGCAGGTGGAGAATATTTTTCTCATGTTTTTTCAAATTAAACACAAAAAAAAAATACGAGAGAATAATGTTTGCCTAGAGTTTTTTGTAGCTGCATTGGCAACGACGGACGACACTTTGTGTTTGAATGTGAAAGAGCAGCAGAGGAAACGTTATGGTGACAAAAGAACTGAGCAACCTGAGCGAAAGGTTAATGCAGTTATTTGCATAGAAAATTAAAAAAAAAAGAAAGAAAAAGTGAAAATAATAAAAACACAAGAGAAACTAAATTAACTACAATTAAGATAATGATAATGGCGATATTTTATACAGAAAATCTATGAATATTTAAATACATACCAACAAGAAAACCATTACAATATATTGCATATTTTAAGGCGGCTTTTGCTTTATATAACAAAGACTTTGTTTAATTGTAAAGGTTTATCCATTTTGAGGGTTTTTAAGAAATGCAATACCTTGTAAGGACTATTAGAATAGAGCCCGTAGTTCAAACCACAGCTCAGACATCTCTAACAAATCGAAATATTAAAATATACTTCTTTGGCTACTTCCTCTCAGCAGATTTCTGGCAAAAACTCTGAGAGTCAATAAAATTTGCCATGAAAAAATTCTCAAGTCTGTCGTTCGGAGTCGACTTTAAACTAAGGGTCACGCCACTCATGTATAAAATAAGTACAGACAGCATAAGTGGTGCGAGAAGCTAGGTTGTAATGGTCAATTGTGTATGTATGTATGTAAGTATTACATATCACACTTTCTCTAACAGAAGTGCTTTTTTCGGTAGGCTTACACTATGATGTCTATAACTTTTTCAGTCTCTTCAAATTTCTTTATAATTTCGTCAATTCCTTGCTTAAGAGGTTGAATTGACAACCAACCTTTGAATCCTGAATTTTGTAATAAAATTCTGAACTATTTTTAGGCGTACTTCAAAAGTACTTTACTAAATAAATTAAGGCCAATTTGGATACCCTAAATGAATAACCCTATAATTTCTTGAAATTTAAATTATAATTTAAATTATTTGTTTGCAAAAAATTGTGTTAAAAAAAATATGAAAACTACTGCATACTTTTAGGTTAACATTTGCTTACCATATGTTATATTTAGAGAAGAAGAAAAAAATATGGCCTCAGGTCCTTACATTACGTTTGGATTGCATTATATGTAGCATTTTTTTTTTCTTAGAAAACAGCAGTATCAGAAGCAGTGGCAGCAGCAGTAAAAAATGTCATATTTAAGACATGGCACCGGAAAGGGGTTGTGATTTGCAAACTGTATAACTACTCATAAAACTTTTCTTTACTTTTTATAAAAATAAAAAAAACACAATCTTTTCCTCTTTCTCTCTTTCTCTGTTCACGACTTCAAATTAAATGAAATAATAATACATTGTTATTCCAAAGAAAAAAAAAAGAATGTTTCCTTTTTTAGTTCAGTATAAAAAAAATATTTCAACATTGTGTATGCATGACAACACATTGCCTACTTTTAGGCAAAAAACATGTTACATATTAAGAAGAAAAAGAAGAAAGAAAAGAGTAAGAAATTTTTTTTCGCCTGAAAAGTTATGGAAAATGCCAACGATTTATGACATGAAAATTAAAACAAAAAGGGTTCAAATAATCCACTATTATATGTATATTATTTATATGTTTTAAGCCTGAAACTATGCTTAAAAAATTATAAAAAACAAACTTTGTTTATAAGAGAGAAACCTAAGAAATTCGAATTAAAAACAAAAATCCTATAAACAACTTGAATAAGAAAATTAAAACAAAATAACATTAAAAATAAAAATTTATTACGGATTAACGTGTAATTCATGTATATGAAACTAGATTGTAATGCTGACTAAAGTGTTATAACGACTTTTAGTGTCGATATTATTTTATCTTCGTTTATAATTATCCCATCAAATAAGTTGAATTTAAATTTTGGAGAACCCCATGATTCTTTTCCTTCCTTTATTTATTTTTCTAAATTATCACTCCAATCCCTATGGTAATTGAAATGAAAAACTTTAACTTTAAGCTATCAGAAACGCCACTGTGTGGTTTTAGCGTCCAGGATTAGTTATTAAGTGGATTTGGGCCTTAACTATAGCTAGACAGGGGTTGTCTAAGAAAATCGATATATTGGGGCACTCCAGAAAGGGGAATATGTGAATAGCTTTCTGAGCCATTTTTCGAGATGGAGAGAAGATAGATTGGTTGTTATGCTAATGACATAGTGACTATGGTGTCAGGTAAATTTCTTTCCAACCATTAGTGAACTCATCCTCGTGGCATCTGAGTTGGTACCTTTCTCCAGGAAGTAGAACAATAGAGAATCTTCTAATAATGCGGCTGGTGCTGTCTAAGGGCGAAATTTGATTGAGAATACTTCTGAACCCCTAAAAGTGTGCTTCAACAATTTTTTTTTGTATATTCAAACTTATGCAATTATAATTGGAGTATATTAAATAAGATTATTAATATAATGTTAGAAAACGACGTCATATGTTTTATTATCACGAAATTTTACATTTTGTTACAGTTCCTTATAAATGTGCACATAAAGTAAACTTTTATAGAAATTACCATTCTTAAAAACCGACCGCTTTATTGATTAATTACGTTTACCTCTCCGTCTGCACAAAAATTAAGAAAAAATCCCAACTTTATTACATAAATTTGGGAAAATAAATCCTTTCCTTATTAAGTTTTTCCAACAGTTCTAACACAGTTACAATAAAAGAAAACATTTTATCATGAAATGTGTACCCGCTTGCTAAATGCACATTTAATTCAATGCATACTTTTAGGTTATAAAACGAATGAAATCCAAACTCATGCTGTTTTACTGTTTCTCTCAGTTCATTTCTCTACTTTGTTGTTGTTGTCGTTGTTGTTGTTGTTGGTTCTGTGCGCAAAACATTAAAAGTTTTTAGGCAATTTTAAACGATAAAGTTTTAGTCTCTATCCCTTTCTCTTTCCCGCTCTCTTTCACTTTATCTGATTCATTTTGTATTGAAACTTCTCTGTGTAGGATGTGGTGAATGGTGAGTAGACAACATCAACAGCATAATTCAAACGTTATTAAACATTGAAAACGGACAAGTTGAGCTTAAAGATTAGAATACGAAAGAATAGAAAAACGAACGAACATTGTAAACAGAATTGAAAGAAAAAAATTTAAGAAAAAAAAATTCGATAAAAGGTTCTGTAATTAAAACTTTTATAATAACTAGAGGTGGAAAAAAAAGAAAATTAAAAGTCAATGGGGATGCAAGAGTTAAGTTCTACTCTGTAGCAAGAAAGAAATAAATTAAGGAAGAAGATTATCACTCCTGAAATGTGATTTGTTATTTCGAGATGACCCTACATCAGACGTAATTCATACTTTCTATTGAAAGTTTGGTTGGTATTTCTAATGGTGAGTGCACAACAAGCCTATATGATGGCTTGGGTGTATGTCGATACTTATGAGACCCTTCCTTGGTCTTATCTCATTCTTACAAACCGCCTGACTCTCTTAGAGAGCGGTGGCTTTATTAACGCAATCCTTACATCGGGTTCTTAAACGTCTTTTTCGTCCAGACCATAGTTCACGCTTGCTCTGTTGTTTTTAAGCTTATAATTTATTTCTACCATAAATCGTAATAAATCTACAACGTTTCTATAATTTTTTCTTTAATAATAAGCCAAGAAATTTTAATAAATTTCAAAAATATTTCACCACAAAATTCTAGATTTTCAAACTGAAAGTCAATAAAATTTTTTGCTAAATACCTAAGCAAACAGATGGTGCCACACGAAATTGTTATTTTCATACTTCATTAAGAGAAATTACCTTTAAAAGTACATACAAATACAGTTTCTCCTTCTCCTACACCATTTAGTGGTGTCGACATAAACTGTTAGCAAATATACAACCAGTTTCTTGCTATACCTCTTCTTCTTCTTCTGCTACTTCTTTTTTTTAAGGTTATAAAATGAAAATTCAATTCAATATGTGTGTATACACTACACATGCATATGTGTATACATGAGTATGCATGTGTTTAAGTGTTTACATACGTACGTATGTGTTCATAATTTTCAAAATTTTTTTTTATAAATTCAACCCGGAATATTTTGAAAAACATTATTGAACTGAAAAAAATACTTGACATGCCTTAACTTTCAAATTTGCCTTTGCCTCCCTTCACCCCTCCACAAATTTTACGTCAGAGCTTCAACAGATGGCATTTATTTTCAATTTTTTACTCTCTCGTTCTCTCGTTTTTTTTTGTTGCCTACATTTAGGCATAGTTGAAAAACATAAATGTGTTATCAAAAATAGTTTTTGTGTGTGCATGTGGCTGAAGTTGTTCGGAAAATGAATTTTAAGTCAGAAACCCGCATATTTGCATACATTTTCATTTGATAGGCTTGTCTAACACAGAGACTCACCGATATACTAACACGTGTAGGTGTACATATGTTTATAAGAACTATAATTTAGTGTATACGTTATAAACATGTGCCTGTATGTGTTCTTAGCAGGAATATTTAGAAACTCGTTTTATTGGCTGGTAAAAAAAACCACTGAAGTCGGCATAGTCTTTCGGTCCTGTCACTCATGGATAAAATTAACACACAGAGAAATTAGATTGTAATCCTGACTACTAATGCACTAATCAATAAGGTAAAAGAACCAATGCCCTGCAACAGTATCAGTTCTATCAACTAATTTCAAGAATCTGGTAAATCGATTACTAATGCAACTTATGGGTAGTACAGCAATCGCTTTGGCCAAAACATCTCAACAAAACTGAAACGCAATATTGTGTGTTCAAATATAATTTTCATAAAAAACTTTCTACCATACCCAATAAGTAAAATTTAAGTGCAAATATAACGTTAAAAAATAAAACAAAAACTAAAAGAAAGAACGAAAATGTGTATATGTGTGTGTGTAGAAAACCTTGTAAAATTGTAAACAAAAAAGGCCAACAAAAATTTATCAATAAATCGTTGTTATTTTGGCAAATTTACTTTTTACACAGAAATTTTGAATAACATACTTTTAGGAGGATGCGAGAGAAAGGTGGTGGGGAAAGTCTGTTGTGAATTGCCAAATAAATGTTATCGATAATTGATAACATGTGTAAAAAGAGAACAATTTCTTTCATTCTTCACTTCTACTTCCCTTTCTCAGGAACTATTGCTGAAATTTGAATAAAAGGCAGCAGAAAAATATTAGAAAACTGAAGCATATTTTATGGCTGTTCAATTGCTTTAAAGAATTAAAAAAAAAAGTTATTCTAGAAATGAAAACGAAACTCTGGAACCCATGGGATTTAAGACGAATGGAAATGGAAGCCTTGAGCCGAGAGAAGCTAACAAAAGACAATCAATGGATGGATTCCACTCTATCAAAGCATTCAAAGAAGATGCGTTAATAGTAGAAGCAGCAGTTCTACTGAGTGTAGAAATGTTAGGGGCCTCATAACAAGCTATTATATTAGAAGGGAGTTTCTTTTGAAGGAGGAAGACTTTAATCATTCCTATAGTTGTGCGATAAAAACTTGCAAGGAGGGCTTAATATATAGTTGATCTGAATATGCTACTCAATTTATACAATAAAAATTGCCTATTTTTAGGTAAGCATGTGTAAAAATTCAATATTTTTATTGCAACAGATTATAATAATAGTTTTATTAAAAAAATTACAAAAAATGCAACAAAAAAATATGAATTATTAGTGCTAGAAATTGGGTAATAAAATGGCTTTATTTACTACGGTTAACCTTTTCCTTACACAAAAAACAATTATTTTTTCAACTATGGAAAGCAATTAAATTTTTATTTTTCCACTTCTGTTTTTTTATCTTTGAAATAAAATATTATTTATCGAAATATTTATTTAAAAGTGGAAAAACTATTTTGAAACATTATTAACAATAGTTATACAGAAAATAAATAATAAAAAAAATCCAATTCAATTTTTTATTTGCAACATTTATTTTACAAGTAGCCCAACCAACCAACTAACAAACCAGCCGAAAAGTATGCTGTAATATTATCTGCAGTGTTCGTTTTTTAATGGGCCACATGGCTTTCATAGAATGTGTGTCGCCAGAAGACAAGTTTGACAACTACAGACAAAAAAGAAAAAAAAACACCAACAAAAAAAAAGAGAGAGAACGGGTTAAAACTTTTGGTTTTTTGCCATGCCAATGTTGTTGGCTATACTATCATTTCACTTTTGTTTGACATACAAAACTGTTAACATACTTTGGGCGTAACACAAACGAAACGATATTTTTTTTCAACAATTCAAAACTAATCTCCACCCTTTCTTTCTTGTTTTTCATGGTAGGAAAATAAATTATAAAAGATTCACATTATTTTTAAAATAAATTATCTGTTTTTTATAAATATTATTAAAAAAAAAAACAGGAAAATATTATACTTTTAGGCTTAAAAACGAATTTTAAGTTAAACTTAACCAATTTTGTAAGATTAGACATTGGCTAGGTAATAAAACTAAAGCAATTTATATAACCAAAGAATTTTGAAAACAAATCGTTAAAGTAGGCAACACTGCTTTTTTTTAATTAAACTATATTCTCTGATAAACAATAAAATTCCAGGTGTTCAGGATATGGTAATAGATACGTTCAGTGCATATCCAAACGTTAGATTTAAAATTTTCCTTGCCAACTTCGATTTTTTTGAATTGTTGTGTGATAGATGTCCTTATCAATACAATCGTGTGACAGTTTTTAGAAGCATTTAGCGTTGTTTAAACGCAATAGGTACGAGTTTATGTGTCAATTCGTAGACCAGAATGGAACAGAGATCAAACAGTAGCCAGTTTTTCGGGGCAAATTACAGTTAACGAAGGCCAACAATTTCTAGAAGTGTTTTTCATTGTTTAAACATAAAGCTGTACGAGTTTATGCGTCGGTTTATAGTTGTGAACAAAAAGTGGATCCATCACAATACATCAGACATCAATCTAAGATTTCTTGGGCCAAATTACAGTCAAAGACTGCCAAGTTTGATTTGCTAGCCAAAGAGTAATGGTTTTTTTTGACTTATTTGGTGACTTAATAAGGAGAAGTCGCCGTAGTCTAGTAAATAGTGTGTTGGCTTATTAGAAGGCAGCCTGTGGTTAAAACCCGAGCTTAACCATCTTGAACAAAACGAATTATGAACAAAACGAAAAAGGAAAAAATCTGAGAGTAAATAAAATAGCCATGAAAAGCTTGTCAAAAATCTGTTGTTCGGAGTTACGTCAGGCCACTCATGGAAAAACTTAAAACTTATGTAAATAAGAATGTAAGTTAAAGCCAATGACTTTGCAGTTGAAAGTCAAGATTGCGTAAAATGCCAAAAAGTGATTGTGAAAGGTGTTGCAACCAATCAGGAGGCGGTCACTTAAACGACATTGTTTTTCGGAATTTAATGGCATGATTCAAGCATTGTAATGAATGATTAATGTCATTGAAATCATAGCCTCATGCGTGTTTGAGTTGTTAGAGAATCCCTAACTACACCCTTACAGTGCCGACCCCAATAAAACCCGCACCAGGCACTTAGTTTAGCTGTTATTTAGTGTTCTTATTTATAGTTTACAAAAGTTTTGATTTTTTTTTTGTGTTTTTGTCTTTTGTTATTATAAAATACCATAAATAAATACAAACAAATATAATCTATAAAGAACAGATACTCAAACTATAACGTTATAACTCTGACTGTTGCCTTGTTGTCTTCAACCACCATAAAGAAAATTTCAAAACTTTATGTTTGAAGAAAAAAAATATGGTAAAAATAATGTAACAGAAAATGAGAAAATAGCAGCAGGAAAGAGAAAAATAATAAAATTATTATTTTATACAAACATTGTATAAAAAAATTATAAATTTTTGTTGTTTGAACGCAATCTATGCATATTTTTGTGCCTTACTGTTAATAAATCTAACAATGGCAACACTTTTAACACATACAGTATAAACACACAATAATTGATTAAAACCAGTATAAAACACTTACAATCTCTCAATCTCGCTCTGTCTCTATATCCCTCACAACACTCGTGTCTCTGTTTTAGAAGGCTATGAAATCTACAGTGTTTACATATGTATGAACACACGGGAATATATAAACGAGCGTATACGAGTTTATGTGTATATATTCGTTAGAATTGAAAATAAAAAAAAAACAGTGGAAATTGATTGCCTACGATTTGGAAGTACGTACATATGTACATACATTCGAGTATTTGTAAGAGTATGAGTGTTATAGAAACACGATGACTGTTTAATGCTCGTGTATAAATATGACTCAACGAAGCATTGATGTGTGTTCAGAAATCGTAAGCCTAACCAAGCAAAACAGAAATACAAATGAAAAAGAGATAAACGTGTGATAGAAACAATAACAAATATAAACACACTCATACACATACACATGCATATGTCATATAAAATAAAAACCAGTTTGAAAATTTTAACAACAAGAATAAAGAAAGATGGAGAGCTTAAGGAATTTAGAAACCTTACTCTTCGGGTACATTGTTTAAAAGAAAAGAAAAAAAACACACACACACACTCACTGCCATTAAATAACAGCAGTGAGCAGAATAGAGAGTGTATTTGTTGTTGTATTTATCACACCCAAACTCTTGATTGCATCGTATCCGTAAACCAAAAAAGAAAAATAAAGGATTTGTTAAGACTTTTTTTCTGTATTTTCAATTTTCTCTCTCTCTCTCTCTCTATGTATCTCTTCTGTTGTATCACTTTAATTGTTATACACAGAGTTGTTGTTGTTTTTTGTATTGTACAGTGAGAATAGATGACATTGCTTAAGTATTTGTTTTTTTGTTTTTTGGCCTAAATTGATCACACCGTGTTTTTAAATACAAGTATACAGAGAGAGTGAGTGAAAGTATTGGTAAGTCCAAAGCAAGTGTTTTTTCTTTTGCTATAATTGTAGTATATTTTTAGGCACTTTATTTCGGTTTTTTTCGTTCGTTTTAAAAGAACTGCATATCTTTGCTTGTGTGTCTGTTTTCTGTTCATTTTTTTATTATTAAAGGGTTGGGTGTTAAAATTGAAAAAGTTTTTGACAGTTTTTGGCGTAAACATAAAATATTTTGTTGGCTGTGGGTATCATTTTTTCTTTTGCTTTCTTTTCTGTTCACTTTCTCTTTTTTTCTCACGCTTTAAATTGTACTTTATGTTGGCGAATTTCAAGTGTGTTTTCATTTCGGTTTATTTATAGGCCGTGGAACAGCATAAAATAAGTTTTTTTTTCTCTTTAATTTTCTTTCTCATAAAAATTCTTATTTTTTCCATTATTTGCCTGCTGCCGTTTTGTTTTCATGCAATACAAAAGATTTATGATATTTTAATGGTTTTTTTTCTTGCACTAGGCTTTACTTTAAGCTTTAAAATAAGCTTCGGAATTGGTTTTCGCATAAAAAAAAAGGGTTTAAAAGCTATATTTTCTTTGGAAATTGTATAAAGTAAGCCAAAATTGAATTTCGAGTTTTCTTTAAAGACTAAATGTATGCAGCGTTTTTTAAAATAAATACAGCTTTAAAGAGAAAACTTGGGTGTATCTGATCATTCGGTTAAGACAACAAGAGCAAAATTGTCACTTAACCGACTCGGAGATACTAGAAGTGATAGTGGCATACGAAACAAGTGACTATTTGGCACATATTTATGAATGCACAGAATAACTGCGTTCTTTCACAAAAAATCACCACATTAGTGGTTAAAACATTCCATATTATGCGCAATCCCTGCGTTTTTTTTTTCTACCCATGTTATCCATTAGGATATCCTCCCTAAAGTAGGCAATATTTTTTAAAAATTCCATTTAATTTTTGTTCTAGTTGTCTTAAGACCCTAAAATGAAATTTTTTCTAATTTGGTAGCTCACACTATTTAATCTGCTAAAAATTTAAAAAATTTGTATTGCCTAATCTTAGGCTAAAATTAAATTAAAGCCTGCTTTCATAGTTTATCTAGTATATGAAATTTAAAATCGAATATAACAATTAAAAACAATTTTATTTGGTTTCCATTATATTTGATTAGCAACGCAACCCCTATAAATAGGCAACTGATAATAAACCAGCACAATAGCATAGAAATATGTTAATGAATGTGTAAGTGTATGTAAATGTGTAAGTGTGTGTATTTATAATAGTTTTTAGTTAAATAACAAAAGAACAATACGGATTGAAAATTCGTAAAAAAAAACAAAAATTATAAAAAAATTTGAAAATTTTATCTCAAAAAGTTCCTCAAAGCAGCCTTGGAGGAGTAGCAGCAAAAAAGCAGAAATAATGGCAAAAGAAAAAACCAGGAATTTCTCATCCTACTGTCATTTACAGCAGCAGGATGTGCAGGAAAAGCCTGAAAAAGGCAATAACAGCAGCAGTTTTCGTAACGAATTTTATTTACTTTCCAATAATAATGGCTGCCATTCAAAGACATCTTTCTTGTTGACTTACTTAAGGAATTTTCGTAAAATACAATTGAATGAACAGACGGGACGGACGGACAAGATTTATTTCAATACAATACCAGCCATTATTATTTAAATAAATGCTTTGTTGAACACACAAACACATACACACACACACAATTATACAAACATTTATAAAGATTTATGTTAAAAGCCTAAATGTAGGCAGTAATAATTTAAATGAATATACATCAGGTATTACGATTATTGTTCGTATTACTCTATTGTTGAGAGAATATCTAAAAGAGAGAGAATGAGAGGGAAAAAGAGAAAATTTAAAGGAATGTAATTGATTTGTTGTTATTTCAGCATTCAGTTAGAAATTGCTTCAAGCCTAATAGGTAGATTTTGTGGTGAGGGATAACGCATCACCAGACTCCATATTTGAAGGGAGTACAGAAAACTGGACATAACAATACTATCTAACAGTTAGGCCACCATTCAAATACTCGACTTTTGTGAGTTAAGTGATGGGATCTACAACAGGTTTTAAGAAACTTGTCATGACTATTTTGTTTACTCTCAGATTTTTTTTTTTTCAGAAATCTACTGAGAGAGGAAGTTGCCGACGAGATATTTTTTATTTTTTTTCTTTTTGTTCGATTTGCCTGACCTGTGCTTTAAACTGAGGATGTGACCTAGTAATTAGAGTGTTCATCTACAAACTCTAGTAATCCAGCTTCCAACCCGAAAAATAGGCAAACAAACTTTAATCATTGTTTGTGAATTTTAAGAATTAAAAGACTTTAATTCTCTCAAATAATATATCCTGGCTTTGCTTTCAAAAATATGCTTCAATCCAAATATGTTTTCAGCACTTCCATTACGAAATATATTTTGAAGCCTTAAAACGCCTCAACACATGCTACACAAAATTTTTAATTAAACATCAATCAATTTAAACACCAGAACACCAATACACCAATACAGCAGCACACCAACACACCAATAATATCAACCACATTAGCATAATTTTATATCATCAATAATTTTCGGGCTTTTTTTCTTGTTTTCTTCTAAAAATGCACATTGAACAACAACAATAACAAAACAAAACAAAAAAAAAGACAAAAAATAAGAAGAAAAACAAAAACAAAAGCTGAAACCCAAACAGAAACCGAGAATTTTTAATGAAAAACTAATTTACCATTCATTTAACAATACAAACAAACAAACAAACAGACAAGCATACATAAGAATGTACATATATAAGTATGCATACATACATGCATAAGTATATGGTATGTATATGTGTGTGAGAATATTACCAAAATAAAAGTATCATTTGCATACAAAAAATACAAAATTAAAGTGAGAGAAAATTGAGGTTAAAAGAGAAAGAGCTACAGACACACACACACATACACTATTCGTGCATATCCCAAAAACGCAACAAAAATTTTAATATTCAATTGGGTGTGTATGTGTTTGAATAGGAGAAAATAGTTGCTTTAATGCATTTTAAAGACACATGTGCTCCATAATAAAGCAGAGAGAGAGCGTGAAAAGTTAGGAAGCAAAAAGGAATTCATGAAACTAGTCGACGTAGGTAGTGTATTGGCTTATAAGACGCCAGCCTGTCTTCTTGAAAAAATTCTTTGTTTAAATAAATTCTCACGAAAATTTTATATTCCACCACTCACGGATAAATTCAGCACAAAAAACACACACAATTGAGAAGCTAGGCTGAAATGTGATCTATAACTGTGGTTATTAATTGTGCTACAACCCTCGTTACTTCAATGTTTAAACACTTCAACGTATAACACTACCGACGTATGTCACTTCGTTCGTTCGTTGGTATGAAAGCCATTTAAAGCCGTTTTTAAATAATGTTTTCCAATGTAATTTCCGCTTGATTACAGGATTTGCACACAAAAAGAAAAAAAAATCATTTTTTATGTTATGTAAGGATATAAGGATACAAGGCTTACAAACACCAACAACAGCAATAAAAAATAAATTTATTTGTTTTAAAACAAAAACAAAAGATGTGGTAAAAAAAATAAATAAAAACGAAACATATAAACAATATTGATTTGTAATGCAGAGAGGAATACGCCAAAAAGTATGCATGAGAATTATTTGAAAAACACTTTAGGAAGGCCTATAAATTTTTAGTAATTTTTTCCTTTCCAAAACAATAGACGGCAATTTATATGCAAAAAAAAACGAGGATATGCCAATAGGGAAAAGAGTGCTGCATGTAAATTTTCCCTTTAAAAAAATGTCTAAATCTTTTGCAACAATATGAAGCAGCATGGCAACATGGCAACATGTTACCATTGCATACATTTAGGCCCGAGCATGAGAGTGTTTTAATATTTCCTCTGGTGAAATGTAAACTAGCAACAGCAGCCATGATTGATTGCAAGGCGCTTCCGTGCAGTCAGCCACTATGGCGTATTAATTTTCATTCATTCATTGATACCCAGAGAAATACGATTGCACAACAGTTACAGACAAAACTAGTTATAAGGCCTTAACATTTAATATAAATTTCGTATTCATTGCGATTACTTGCTATGCTACACTGCTACACTGTGGTTATATTCAAGAGAAAGCTTAATTGAAATCATATTTTGATTGAAAATTTATCAAAAACAATTAAAACAAAACATTGCCTATATTAAGGCTTAGACTATTAGAGTATACACATAGTATGTGTCTGTCTAATAGTTATTTAAATGTGCTGCCATTGATGCTTATGAAAATATTTTTCGTTTTTATTTTAATTTGTTGACGTTATTGAAAAATTAAAATGCATACCTTTAGGCGTTTTTGGCAACAAAAATTATTTTAATACACTAATTGACTAGTTAAAGACTTAACAAATTTTTCAATAAAATTGTTGTGGGAATTCTAATTCAATTTCAATAATTTCATTTAAATTGAAAATTAAATAATTACCGAATATTTATATGGTAATATTTATAGGCGTTAATCGGTATTTTTGGTGGTTATTTAGAAAAAATAAAAAATAAATAGAGAATTACATCATAAACTAACGTTTTAGGTAAACTGCAAAAACACTACAGCTAGTCAACTATACATTTAGAGTAAATTATTATGAAAATAAAAAAACTCTAGCATACTTTTAAGCTGAATGATTATTTAATTACTTAATAGTCAACTATACATTTAGGGTGAATTATTATAGAAAAAATGTAGCATACTTTAAACCTCAATTATTATCTGATGTTTAATAAAGTCATTATAACTTAATATTGCTAGAATTGTGGCAATTTTTGGGAATTTATTGTGAAACATTTGTAACGTATCTACCTTCATAAATTGCCATCTAATATTTATTATTCTTACCGCCTGAGAGAAGAACTTCAACAGCTTATTACAAAAGCATTTTAGGCAAAGTCATCACTTGAATAGTACTAGACTTCTTTCAAGAAAAAATTCTTCAACATTACTTTCAATACAGATCCACAGAAAACGTTATTCCTTTGCGACTTTACATAAACCTAGACATCCTATAACTAGCTACAAGAGACCAATTTGAACCGTGGCCTTACGTCTACTAAGAATTAAGTCTAATAAGCCAACACACTACCTACTAGACTACGGCGACTATGACATCGAAAACAAAGCAAAGAAACCAAAGCTGAGTACCAATATAGGGGGAATAATTTTGGTCAGTCCAACGTTCCTAAAATAAGTAATTCAGTAATTCAGTAAAAGTAAGTCTTCTAATACTTTTAACTTAATTTTATACCTTTAATTATCAATAAATTGAAAAAATTTATGGCATACCTTTAAGGCTAGAATAGTTTCAACATTTTATTGCATATCTTAAGGAGTAAAAATTCCACAATGTGAAGAAAACTTACCTGCAATAAAAGCAAAAAATTACATTTAAAAATTGTATTTAATACAAACTGTAATAAAATATAAAATTTTTAATAGGTTCTTCTCTTTCTAAATAAAAAAATAATAACAAAAACTTTTGTAAAGCCTACATGTAGACTAAAGATTTCTATGTTCAATGTTTTCGAAAAATTACAATATGTTGTGTTTTAATAAATCAAATATTGCTACTTTTTAATTTACTGGATGGGAATTGCTATTTTATTGGTTTCAAATTCCAAAGAATATTTTCTTTTGACGGGCCCAATAGTAGGCATTACATTTTTATATTTTCACAAACTGAAATTATTTTGTATTTTTAAGAAAACAAAAATTGATTTTTTATTGTTCATTTTGTATATTAATATGAGGTTTATATTGCTCTAATTGCTTTTGAAATTCCATAGAATTTAATTTTTCTTTTGTTAAGCCTAACTGCAGGTTTTATTTTTTTATTCTTTTGAAAATTCTAGTTTTATTTGCAGGCCTCAATATAATGTTTGCACTTTTTAAGAATTACAAAAATTTCTTCTTTTTGTAATTTTATATAATTTTCTTTATTTTATTTCCTTTTTGTTTCAAAATTTGTCAGCATTTTTCTGAGCCTAAATGTAGACTTCAATTATTTATTTTTAATTTCTCTTGTTTAGCAAATATGGAAATGTGTCCTTTGCTTGTTAATTATTTTTGTTTTCTCTATTTCCTTGATTTAAAACTATTTTGCTACACAAACAAAAAACTTATTGCCTACTTTGAGGGAGATTGTTATAACAATATAGTTTGAAAAAATATTTTTTTTTTTTTTTCAATTTTTTTCATTCCTTCAACAACTTTAACCTCAAATGTTAAAACTGTCAAGAGTTTTAAATGATTTTCTGTGTTTTTTTGTTTTTTTTCCTGTCTCTGTGTGCTTTTGTGTCATCCAATGTACAATTAAAATACAACATTTTAAGGATTGTCAAATTAAATAATTTCTCTGTTTTTGTATTTTGCAAATTCTGCTTAAAACGAAAGGATTTCTTCGTTCCCTGTCATGCATGGAAAACGTATTAAAATCATGGCTAAAATAGAGGGTTGTTTGGTTGGTCATGTTGGTTGCATGGTTGGCTTGATTTGGTTGACTTGGTTGCCTGCCTGACTTGGTTGACTGGCTGTATAAAATCATTAAAACAATACCACGAACTAATAACCTCAAATGTTTAACAATTTTTTTTTATACATAACACAAGTAATAATGAAGCCAGAAAGAGAGAGAGGGAACCACACACAACCACCACCATGCCGAAAAGGTTTAAAGGAATACTGTATGTCACTTGATGCCACATAAAACTCTTCATTGCATTTCTCTAATTCTAGGGAATTATAGAGTTGCATACGAAAGAGCAAAGAGCAAAATGTGACACACACACAGCTGCCCCTGCTAACCACAAAACGCCCCCAACCGCAGAAACTAAACTAATTGTTAGTTTTGACTGGAAATGAAAAAAAAGTATGCAAAAAAATATGTAAAAACTAAGAGAATTTTAGTAGAAAACTTTTGCAACACAGAATATTGTCTTCAATAAACTCAAAATGTTACCAAATGGCACAAAAACCATTTGGTGGCTTGGTTGCAATTTAAATACCAAGGAAATCTGCCTGTTTCCACCCACCCAAATCCAACAATTGGTGCATGTAAAAAAATAAACGAACCTCAGCTAAAAATAATTTAAAATTTATTTACCGCAGCCACTAAATGGAAATATCTTACAGAGACATTCGAAAAAATAACATTTTTTGTAGCATACTTTTTGCTTTACAGCTGTCATTCAACTATAATTGACATGTGAAATAAAACACCCTCACTCTCTACCCTAAATCCTGTATGCATTCATGGTATTTCACGCCTGGGAAGCAATCCATATGGTTAGCAAACCAAATGGCCAATAAAAATTTTTTTCTCGGCTTTTTCAAGAGGAAATTCTAAGAAAAAAAATTGTTGCATACTTTTAATTGCTTTGAAAAAGAAAAACATTTTTTAAACCCTATAAAAGCAAAAAATAAATAGAAAATTGCGGCCATAAGAATTTTAATTCTTTTACAAATAAATCATTGGCATATTGGCAACAAACATGACATGACAGGCCATTAAAACAAAAACAAAATTAAATAAAATAAAAAGAGTATACTTTTAGGTGGTTAAACGTGATTTATTAACAATATAATACGTATAGAAAAACGTAACTTCTGGTTAAATTTTATAAATCAATAGTGTTGAATAATATTTATTATAAAGGGCCCTAAAGTATACTTCAATATGTTTACCAACAAATATCATTTTATATAGGAGACAGACTAACTGGTGGTAAAGCGGAGTGAAATTCAACCAAATCGTATAAATTTTCATAATGAAACAAAAAGACATATTTCCAACATATCTTAAGATTTTAAGAAATAAAATTTGATAAATCTCTGAAGACTAATATTTAGCAATGATTATGGCTTCAAAAACCTCATTCAAAGCACGATAAAGATCTATATGGCCTTTTCTTCCAGCAAACCTAAATATATTTGATCTAATTCATTTGAAAATTAAAACCTAAAGCAAGGCTCTTATTGATTAAACTTTGTTTATAGTATTTAAACACAATTTAAGAGATTTTACAAACTTAAAACCAAATAAGATTTAAAGCCTAAAGTGAAGCTAAATAATATGGAAATTAAAGCCTTAATAATAATTATAAAACACTTTGAAATTAAAAACGTTCACAACAATAAATTTCAAATAAATTCCTTTAAAACACAAGTAACGTAAGCCTTGATAATTAAGCTTCTGAACTACCTTCACCTGAGGCATACTCTTAAAGCAAAAAATAAAAATTATTATTATTATTTAGTGCTATTGTTTATTATTAATTTCATTCAGTTAGTATGACTCTCCCTGTGCTTCAGCCTCTGTTACTACTTTATCAAAATTTTACTGTATTTTACCGCCCCTAATTGCATGCTTAAGAAAATTCACTACTAAGTATAACATACATAATTTTAAAGCCTTTAACAAAACCCAAAAGGATGAAGAGAGAGAAAGAGCATAGGTAAATAGAGACAGAGAGAGTTTTTGCATTTAATAAACGCTTAATGATGATGAATGTGTGTTAATTTTGCTTTAGAAAGGAATCAATAAAATCCATTCAATATAAATCTCTCTCTCTCTCAGCAAAGAATAAATACTTAAAAACAGTTACGCTGCTGTGTGTTAATGAATTTAGCAGCAATTCAAAAGCCACTGGAAAATTTTCATTTAAAAATTTTCCATTCATTGATAAGTGAGTTAATTGCTCTTTTTTCTCTTTAAATTAAATTGATTACATAGAATTGATTTGTAAAAGAGGAAAATATTGAAAACGATTTATTAATATTTAATAATTATTAGCGTTAGTAAGCGTTAGAAGAGAGAGAGAGAATGAGAGAAAATTTTATTTTCTTTCTTTTCATAGAAATTGCGGAAATAAATTATTAAATTTTTAACAGACAATGATTAATTAATTGTTCAACGAAATAGTGTTTTAAAGTGATTAATTATTTTGCAGAAAAACAATTTAATAGAATAAAATGTATTTACTTTTGTTTTAAGCCTAAAAGTGTGCTTCAGTTCAGTAATTATAATAGTGCAAAAACATTATAAATTACACAATGAAGCAGTTAAAATTGTTAATAATCAAATGTTATTAACAGTTTAAAGCATATGTTCGAGCTTAAATATATTACTTTTTTTCTCACGTTAAAATTAATTCCATAAATGCATATTGCATACAATATAATAATTTCATTGCATACTTTAGGGCTCACAAACTAATTATAAACTGTTGCCTATTTTCAGATTTCTTTTATTTCAATACAAATTATATCTAATTATTACGAGCAGAGTGACAAAGACACACTGACGGAAATTGACCATCACTTTATCCATTAGAATCTAGCGTAGCACCCTAAACGCTGCTTTAGATTTTCTTTAAACCAATTTTCTAAAGATATTTGTTTATAAATAAACGAAAATAATAACCACAAATATGTAATACTCAATAGATAGCATGCTTTTAGGGATTTAAAAAATAATCTTTTATTCAAAAAAGGAATTCTTTAAATAAGTATAGCATAGCTTAAGGATTATGAAGCTATATTACATAATTACTAAATTATTTAATTCATGGTGAATGGAATAAAACAGAAATACAACCTGATTTCATAAGAAATTGTTGAAAAAAAAACAACTATGAACCCTTCATTCTAAAAAAAATCTCTTTCAACGATCTCCCTTCTTATTTCTTTTTCTCTCTTTCTTACATTTCTAGTTTGCATTTTAAATTAAAACTTTAATAGTTTTTCTTGCATGTTTTTCCTGATAGAAAATTAAACAAAACAAGAAAAAAACACAAAAATTCTTAGAAAAACAAGAGCCATTATTTTGTAACCAGATAAGGCTAAATAAAGCCACTGGTTATGTGGCCAAATGTGCCCTACACAACTCAAAAATAGAAATCACTTAGACTGACGATATGGTCACAAAATATGGTATTTTTTTAGCATACTTTAAGGCAAAATGTATAATAAATACATAATTTTGTACTACATATTGAAAATACGGATTCTTTAATGTTTTGCAATTATTTTACCAAAATTAGATTTCAATTTTACAGGATACTGCATACAGAGCAGGAACTGTTAACTGCACACAACTAGCGGGTGTGAGAAGCTAGATCGTAATTCTGACTAAAGGGTATGATCTATATGAGGGCGAGAAATGATAATAAAGTCAAATCAGTCGTATCGGCCTGTAGCACGTCATTAGGGATTTACGTTCAAAGTAAAATACTTTAATTCCGGTATTTCTTTATAACCTAACCTAGTTATAGGAATCGAACATACAACCCTAATATAGACAGATGTTTCCATTGGTTAATCCTGCAGTTAAAGAGTATTTTAATTCATAAAAATTACTTTTAAGACTGTTTTAAAGTCTGTATAAACCTGTAAACTTGATTTACTTTCCTAGAATTTTTTGTATCACCTTTAATAACCACAGCAACAACAATAACAAAATAATCACCAGCCATTAGAGTAAACAACTGACACCATAATTTTGTTTTTTTTTCTTTCTACTTTTCGTTCAGTCACTCTCGTTATTTTTATCTTCACACAAAAAAAAATAAAGAAAAAACCAACGGCAGCTGGTCAAGGAGCATGCAATTTTAAATGTAAATACCCCACCACCTGCCCTGCTTAAAAAGGGTCACTGTGTTTTGAGTTTCTTTTTTTCTTCCCCCAAAAAAATAGCTGTGCTTACTACAGAGAGCTTTTAGCAAAACAGTCTGTCCCAAAGTAGAGTTCTATTAGAGGAGTTTTTAATAACTTAAGTACAAAACATTTAAAACGAAATGTAGAAAAGAATATGAGAGCGAGAGAGAGAGCATATTTAAATAAAGGAAAAAAGCAACAACAAAAATTAGGAGAAAGAGGAAAAAAATACATTTTTTAACATTCGTACACCATATCACCGCTTGCCTTGCTTGCATAGTCATGGTCGAGACCTTGATGAGAGATAATAAGGATGTAACAACACTCAAGCACTTACACTCACACATTTGCAGATTGTTTTCTTTTTTTTTCAAGTTTTTGAAGGCAAATGTATAAAGAAAAAAACAGCATCCACCGCCTAAATATAGGCGATAGAAATTCAAGGAATACACATAATTTTTCTAAGCATACTTTCAGGCCAGTTGACATATTCTTCGAAGAAACAATTTTTATACACACAGAGAGAGAGGACGCAAGACAAAATGATAGCGAAGAAGAAGAAGAAACAAAATCAAAGACATTAACAAGCAAAAAAAAAAACGAAAAATTAAAAGAAAAAAGAAGAAAAAATATGACGAAAAACTTCTTTAAGCCTGTCATGATTTTTGATTGCTCGCTATCAAATTACAAATACACAGCAAATGCTATATGACAGGAGAAAAGTACAAAAACAACAATAACAACAACAAAATTGAAAATTGTCTTCTGATAAGACAGGGAATTCTTTTTCAAAAAAATTTACAATTTAAAATGAAATATCAGCAGTTTTACAGATGAAAGTAAGAAGAGCTCTCTCTCTTCCCACCACCACTTAAGTCCAACTAATGAGCTCACCATTGCGTGAAAGCCATGAGAGGTATCATGAGAACCATGAGATTTATCATGAGAGCCATGAGAGACAGTGTTAAAAAGCATTCTGTTAGGCGAAGTGATACTATACTACAAGGATAGTCCACTCAGTGGAGTGTACACAGTATTGATTGAGATTTTTTTAACTTACAGCGACAGCCAGGTAGCACACTGCCCAGAAACTATGATCAGGAAACAGTTGGTGACGTATTCATTACAAGTGGTTTAAACCATTGGATGCCAAGTAACCACCACAATCTATTTAATCAAATCAAAGCCAATAGTATGAGAATAAGATGAGAAAGTTATAGCCACATCAACCACTTTGAGCTTTGAGTGGTTCAATCTATTTCAGGCAAATGGAATTCATATAGAGTTTCATACGGCATCAACCGCATCAGATCACAACATGCATTGATGCAGCTATACCTTACTCCATTGAATATTAACAAATCCAAATGTCATATGCATTTTAATGCTATTATTATTATAGGCACTTAAATTTAAAAAGCATATTTAAAAACTGGCTCTTCATATTTTTCACATTTTTACGTTCTGTATGCCATCCTTTGAAACAAATTGCCTGTAATCAAAATCAATCACGTTAATATAAAATTTTTCTTTGGAAACACTTTTTTCTTTGGAAAAATTTAATTTCCAGCAGATTTATATGCACCACATAATTTAAAAGCAATGACAGGGGAAACTCGATTTTATTTAAAATAAATTCGCACAGCCAACTGCTCAAAATTCCACTTTATGTGAGAGCTACCAGGAAAAATATGAATTTTATTTTCGGTAGCATACCTTGAAGGCGTTTTTAAAAATCACCACCAACACCACATAAACAATTCTAAGAAATACAATATAGAACGTTCAATTTAATAGACAAAGAAAAAATAATACAAGGTTGTGTATAAATTTTGTTTTAAAAATTTTAACATATTTATAGGCGTAAACATAAGAAATTGTAAAACAAAACTAAAGCATATTTGTAGGCGTTCATGTAAAATAAAAGTGTATTTCTTAATTATTTGCTTTCTTTTCCCCATAAATTATAAATTGAAGGAGGTCATTTGATTAAAATAAATTTTAGTGAATAAATTAAAGCCGGCAGTTAGGCGTTTATGCAAGTAAAATTGTTTTAATTCAACTTGAGTTAATTTTTGAAAAGTTATCACATAGTAAATTTAAAACATTATTATTAGGCAAACATTTTCTTACGCCCCTTAAACCCCTAAGTAGACTTTGTATTTTCTATTTTATTTTTATTGTACTTTCATATGCACTCTCTATCTGCCTCAGATATCGATTACTTATTTTAGGAAAAGTTAGCAGCTTGTCTCATTTCATCTCTCTGTGATTATCTTCAGACCTGTGTTTTACAGGTATACGGACAAGATATCTAGGTTTTGCAAACCTTAAACAAATTTTTTTTCAAAACCAATTTAGAAAAATTTCTTAAATTACTGCCGCTTAACAGCCTATAACTAGCTTTCAAAAAATTAAAAAGAAGTCTTATAAAATCTGTAATAAAGTCATTAAAAAAGTAAAAAAAAAAAAATTCACACAAAATAATTAAACAATTTAACCCTGTTTTTGCCCCTATATTTTGTTGGTCTTTTATTATTTAACAATCAACCTAAACAAACAATAGATTTTATGAAGCCTATTTATAGGGGTTTGTTATAAAAAAATCATTCAAACATTATTCTTTATGGTATTTGTTAAGGCGCTGTTAGTCAAAATCATTAACATCTATAGACAAAGTTATAAGGGGATAATAAATTATTACACAATATATAAAGCATACTTTTAGGGTATGTTGAATTCATATTTCTAGTTTTTCCTATTATTTCCTTTGACTTTCCCTTATCTCTTATGTAATTATTATTGCGTATTTTATAAGCATAAATAACATAGAATATGTTGCATACTTTAAGGCTTTTATTTGAATCATGATAACATCAGTTAAAAGTGAATACGAATATATTGAAATCGAATATCCAGAACTAAACTTGAGCACTAACACAATAATATAGGTACGTTCAGTCTCATAAACCTTCCGACAAGCACAATAAATTAGAGCTACTGTAGGTTCCCCACTAATGGACAAAACTAAAACAACAAAGGTGATGTGAGAAGATAGGTTGCAATACTGAGTTAGGATTATAAAGAACAATTTAGAAAGGACCGATCAAATTTTCTCAATGCCCAAACCAAGATCAAATTGCTTAAGATATAGTATTCAAAAGGGGAGTCACGTTTTCTTTGTTGAAGGTGCTGGTACTTTCCAAGAAAAAAAACTGAAACGTGGTGGAATTTAATCCCACATATTCAATAAGAAGGTTTAGAACTGCAATACCAACAACACTAAACGCCTGTCATTGCTTAATCAGGCTAATTGCAGTACATTATTACTTTTAAGTTCTTTCTAGCTGATTAGCTATCTATCAAGAGCCGCATAAACGTAGGAGTCTCTTCTTTGATAAGGGGACAGAGGCGAATACCTCTTCCTTTACTATTGGCTCCCACAAGCTGATGGACATTTAAGTTATCACAGTGATCTTCGGAAGAACCACAATGATTGCTAGAAACCTAGTTAGAACAGTTTAAGTTACAATACTTTAAGGCAAAAATAAAAAAGCTTTTGTATAAAAGAAGCGATTTTGACCCGTTTAAAAGCCTGCAAGTAGACTTTAAATACATTTGAAAAAGTTTGCTTTCATTGAAGCATTTTTGCATTCGATATTCGCTATTCAATTCAATCATTATTGCTGACCAGAAAATGTGCTGCTGTCCATTTGAATAATATTTCTTCTTCTTTTTTGTTGATAAAATAATTGAATTTTGCAATTTCGCTTTTCCATTAACCCCATAAACCAAATTGATAGATCCCAGTATAAAATAGCAGTTAAAAAACAAAAAAAAAGAAAGGAGAGAAGCTTTTGAGCAAATATAAATATGAAAACCAAATCTAATTTGGCCAAATGATAATAAAACAGCATATAAAAGTAGAGTAAAAGAAAAATTATTTGAAAAAATCAAAGCATACTTTCAGTGATTTTGATTATTTGGCTTAAAAACAACATTGCCAATACGAAATATTTATTTTTTTTATTTTTTCTACACACAAATGTTGAACGTGAATTTTAACACTATAATGCAGATGCAGATAAAAAATATTGTGTATACTGCTGAAAACTTGGCTAAAAACAGAAATTATTGAAAAGAAAACGAGTTAAAAAAATAGTTTTTATTGCCATAAATTTGTTTAAAAACGAAAAGGAATGAAAGAAAATATTAAAATTTATATGAAATTGTACAAAAAAAATTGTATTGCGATAGGAAATTTAATATTTTAAGCTTTTAAAAAATATAAAAAAAATTGTAGCATTCGTTTAAGCATTAATTATTTTTTAATTATTAAATAAAAATTACATTTTCAGCTCAGATTAGTTTAGATGGTGGACCCATCTTAAAGCGTAAAGTCACAATTCTGCCAGATCATTGATATAAGAATACCGTGTTTCGATAAGAAATTTAATACTTCTAAACTTTTATCCAATTTTACAACAACAAAAAACCTTTGCATACTTTAGGGGAGAATTATTTTCCTTATAAAATAAAAACTACTTTTTCTGCAGCTTAGATTATGTTAGATAGCGAACCATTCGTAAAGTGTAAAGAATACTTATGTCCTGTAACAAAAAACTATAGACTTTGCCAGAGAAGCTTTCCCAGTGATAAGTCTTTCCATCTGATTACGCAATTGTTGAAAGCATTCTTTACTCCAATAAATGCGGGTACTGAAAAATGTCTATTCGCCATTTTTCTATTAAGGGGACAAGTATAGTTCCAGTCTCCGTCGCTATAGCTATATTGAGCGTTACTAGACGATAGGAAGTTGTTCGACCGTATTTTATTGGCTTTACGTTTAAAAGAGTCATTCAAGTACTTAAGACAGGCATAATAGGCATAATCTACAGGCAAAGGATCAAGACAACAAAAGCTTCCAGCAAGTATAATGCCATAAGTACCAGGCGATTTAAACCAATCGAAGCTTAGTTTAGCTTGAATTTTTATTTTAATTTCTTAAACTTTACCTTTTTTGGCTGCTTACAGTGACAATAGAGTAAATAATTATAATAAATGCGGCCGTATTACCTTGGAAATTAAACTGGGGTATAAAACAAAATTTATTGCATATTTTTTGGCTGTAATTTCTCTTCCAAAAAAAGTTTCGTTTACAGCAGTTATTATTTAAGCCTTAAATTATTATTATTGCACTGCCTAAATTAAGCTGATTTATTTAAGTGGCAAAATACAAACAAAAAAGTAAAATAAAAAACAAATTTAAAGCATACCTTTAGGTGTTCTAGTCTAAACTAGATTTGTGAGGAAAAATAATTCAAAATTACAATAAAAGGCAAATATACTTCAGAAGTTTGCAATAATCTTACTTTTTTAAGATTAGATTATTAGATTTCTTTCAGTTTTAGTATACTTTTGGGCGCCTTAAAACCTTTATGTATAGTGTCTGAAATAAGTGAAAAATACCCTCAGCAAGGCGGCACAATTCTTAATTATTGGGAAAAGAAATGTGCACAGGTATGCAGATGTGTTTGAAAATTTGCCGAACAGCAGAAGAAGGTAATGGGATGTCTAAAAATGCTTTTTTCTAGATACGGAAACTGCAATGCAGTGCAACCGATAACTTATCGAAAAGAGAAACAATTTGAAAGGTATTGCAAATGTTATACGGTCTTTATTTAGGTCATGCAACTGCAAATCTTGCACAGATAGGACATGAAGGCTTCTTCTATTATCTCCATTATCAACATCTTTCTTTAGACTGCTTTTCGGTACTACTGACGAACACGTTCAGTCTTTTCATACAAGATAGTCGATGCATGATAAACTCCAGTGCTTTACAAGACATGAAGTATGTTGTGGGAGTAGTAATCATATCAGCGGTATTTACCAATTCATCAATAACTAGAGCAACAAAACAATACAATTTTTCAGAATAGAAGTTTGCCGAAAAAGCCATTAATAATGTTCATTTTTTTATATATTCCTTAGCCTACTTTCAGGATTTCTTTTGAAAAAAAAACCAAAACAATTTGGGTCAGTTTTTATTTGTCTCTTTGCTTTGCAAATATTACTCAACAAACTAAATTACTGTGAAGAGAGAAAGAAAGAAAGAAAGAAAAAAAGAAAACATCTATTGTCGTTATCAAGGTTTTGCAAATAATTTAAATTTAAAGCATACTTTTTGGCACGTATTTGTATACAATATAATACAAATTCGTGTTTCCTTTATTATTTATTCATTTATCTACGAAAAAAAATTAAAAAAACATAAGAAAAAACCAGAAAATATTTTCAATTTAACTAATCAAACATGCCACAATTTTAAATTATTTTTGTTTTGCTGCTTTTTTTCATTTTAAGGAAAGCCTAATAAATAATATATTATGAAATGCCTAAGGTTAGGCAATAAATAAATTCAATTATTGAATCATAGTTTAAACAATAAATAATAATTTAAATCAAAAATATCTTTCATTTCTCAATTGCGTTAGTTATACGGTAATAATTTGAATTGAATTGAATTGAATTATTAAATTGTTGCGGAAAAATGCTTCTTTCTTCTGCCTAAAATTATGCTTTAATGAAAAAAAAAGTAAATTAAAAACGCTTTAGCATTGTAGAAATTTTCTACTTGAGTGCATTTTTTAATAAATTTATTAAAAGCTAAAGATTTATGGATTTTATTTGCCATAACAGCTACAGCATATTATTATTGTTATTCTGGCCATTAAATGGTAATACAACGCTTTTAATGAAATCTATGAGCAGGCCTATGCCTCTGCGTGTGCATGTATTTAATTTCTGGCTTTTAAGGCTTTAAAGGAAAAATTAATGCCTGAAATTTTTGGTTTTATTTCTTTGTTTGTTTAACAATATAAATTAAAATACTATATAATATATATAATATACTAGCTAAAATTATTAACAAATAAATTTACAGGTCATTAGCCATTAGCCCCTAAAAGCATGCCAGGCTAATTGTAAGGCCATTTATTTAAAGAAATTTTTTTAATTAAATTTGAATTCAATTTGAATTGAATGTAAAACAGAATTAAGAATGTTTAGATTAAAGATTAAACCTTAAAAATTAAATTATTTGAAGTGGACTTTAAAATTTGATTAAAAAAAATATGACGTAAGCAATTATTTAAGCCTAAAGTTAGATAATCTATGAATTCATTTAAAAAGAGTTCCAAAAAATATGCTATGCTTTTAAGTGAAAAAAAAAATTAAAAAAAGACCAGAGATGGGCTCAGAAATTGATGTAAATAAGCAGCGTATTAACTTATTAGACGTGAGATCATGGCTCAAATCCCAGCCCAGACATTTTGAGCAAAACGAAACATGAAAAAATATTTCATTAGGCAACTACTACTACTCTCAACTATTTAAATTTTATAAAAACAATCTATCGATCGGAGTACATTTTAAACTATAGGTAAGTAAATTTTCAATTTACGCCAGACAAACAGCTCACAAGGAAGGGAGATCTGTTGGTACCGTGTTACAGCCTTAACGCATACTACAGAGAACAACGGATATATAACCCGGCAAGCTTTGAAACTGCACGAAGCTGCGGATTGAGATATATTTTTGAAGTAGGCAGTCATGGGTCACTAGTTAGGCTACCAAAGCAACGCATTATCCGGGCCCGGCATAAATATCGGTCAAAAGAACTAATGTGAGGATAATATCACAGCTTTCCGGTTGTAAAAGACACTTACATAGTGACCGCAATAACGGTTTTAAACTGCCACAGACCGCTCAATTAAATGGCTGAATAGTACATGTTGTGTGGATACCAAACTATAGTGTTATATCGGGAAAACTATGGTGAACGCGAATTTCTTACGGAAACCTTTAATCCCAATATCTAGGTCTAATTTTCGATCGTAATCTAAATTGGAGGGCTCGTAAAGCAGCTTATGCTATTGTACTGCTGCAAAAGTTATAAGAAGGGGACTTCGTCCTAGTATGGTTTGGTAACTGCTCTCAGTAAGGATTTCAATGTGAAGGTCCTTTATAAAGAGAGAAGGCCTGTGGCGTACAGACTACTAGTGTGTTACGTACAATACAACGGATCTCTTTGTTATAATTCATTGACTTTCACCTAGACAGACAACATGCGGCACTTTTCACAATGCGAGTCACTCTGACACCATATTCCCTAGGGGCATATCCCATATCCCATCCTATAAATAGAGTACATTATACCCCATGTTACTACAAATAATATGCTTATTTCGTAACCTATGTCTTGTTGTCAATCAACCCTCGCTTGACGCTTTCATTGTGTTCAAACAACCCATAGCATGCCTGTTGTTTTCTTGATTAATTCCCTTCGATTTCTCTTTTTGTCAACGTAAAATGTTCTTTTAATTAATTTTTATCGTTTCGCAATGCGATTATTATTGTTATTGCCTCCCCTCCGGTTAATTTGATTAATTATCGTATATCGAGAAACAAAATTTTTCAATTTATTTGGTCAACAACACTTAAGATTTATTTGAAATGCGAACGGGCGAACATTGTGAACATTTTTATGGTTTCAGTCCAAAAGTTCTCTTTTCTTTATTCTTTCTCTTTTTTTTCTTTTTCTTTCATCATCTTTTTTGTGTTTAAAAGCAGAAAATCTATGACAAAAATGGCCATAAGGTGTGTAAGCGAATGTATGCGGGTCTAAGTCTAATAAAAATAAATTATTTTTGGCAACCAAAATGAAATTCAATTAAATTTCTATTCAATTATTATTGCAAACGGAGGAGGTGGTATAGTGTAGATGAGTTTAGTTTTTATTGCAGATCAATCAAATAATATTTGTTTGATTGAAATTTGAACAGTTTGTCATTTATTTGAAGGCCATAACAACAGAGAGAGAAAGAGGGAGAGAGTGAGAGCGAGAGGGAGAGGATGGGGAAGAAAAGATAAGCAGGTGTTATGATTACCTAAGGCAGCATTGATTACTTAGAAACATGCCTGAGTGCCTAAATACAAGCAAATAATCATAACTCTTCTCTTTGTTTATATAAGAAATTTGAAACGCCTGAAAGTATGCAACAAAAAATTAAAGGGAACCTTAAAAATATTTTAAATGCAAAATTTTTATTTTAGAAGAAGATTTTAGAAATAATTTCAAAATCAAGGACTTCAGGAAAAAGTTCTCTGCTCAAAAATGCCTTTTTTCACTATGTTTAATTTCCATTGAAACATCCTAAAATTATGCAACACATATTTAAAAAATTTCTGAATTTAAAGTAAAAGTTAAGAATAATTTCAAGGACCAGCATTTCGGAATATAATGCCGAATATTGGTGATGGTGGACTTCAACGCACTCTACGTAGCACCTATATGAGCATATTCGAAAAACAACTGTATTCTACAAAGTCTCGTGTACATACAGATCACAGGTCGGAGAGCAAATTTCTGTAACATCCGGAAAGATGTCGTTAAATGTGAACATGGAAGCTTACAGATAGAGTCCTATATGTGCACAATGTTGCCATTTCTGAACACAAAACAGCGATTTTTGAGTGCGATTGATAGATTCAACGAATTATGCCGCAAATTGTAAGAGATCTTTGGACAAACTCAGCATAACTGAGAGAAAATACAGGCTCGCTACTGAGGTAATCTTCTTTTGAGCACAGTCTAACAACTGATTTACACTTCATTAAAAAACAATTAAAAAATCTTCAGTTTAAGAAAAAAGGTTAACAAACTTTTGCTTGATGACTTGTGTATTTGAACACGCTTCAAAATGACTCATTTAATGCCTCAACTTTAAAGCAGAAATATTTCCAAGAATAAAAAATGAAAAAGGAAAAAAGGAAACCTTAAGACTTTAACTTTTAAGCCACGTTTTAATGAATATTTAAGAAAATAAGTTAAAAAGAATGAAAAAAGAAAAGAAAAGAAGTTAAAAGCCAAGCCAAGCCACACCATATTGTCATGGGGTTAAGTGTCTACCATAATTTCATTTCATTTCTACCTGCTGCCTGATTTATTTCGATTTCTCAAAAGACTACAAACAAAAGCAACGCTGTTCACACTGCTGCAATGCATTAAATAACAGGAAGAAATATAAGGGGGAACACAGGGACTTGCTAAGAAACAACGGCTATAAATTTTATTATTGAGCTTCTCAGCTACGCTTTATTTGCAAGAATAGTTGCACAAATTAATATCGGCACCTAGCAACACGAATGAAGAAGGAAAAGAGTGAGACAGTGTACGCATGATAAAATTAAATTTGAAAATTTTAAGTTAATAAAGAAGAAAATAAAAATGAATTTCAAAAAGTTCAAAAACTTTATTTGCTTTAGGAAATAAATAGAAAGCAAATAATGCATTCAAGCGTTTTATAGATGCACAGATGAAATACGATAAAAAAAGGAGTTTTAGCCATGACTAATGCTTGGGATTAACCATTAAACTCGCTTTAATACATGACGTCATATTCCTTTACTTACTTCCTCCCAGAATTATGATTCAGTTCGTGTTCTGAAAAGCGCTGCTCCTGATAGCATCATGTCTTGCTATAAAGAGTCTACATCAAAATCCTCAATCTTTCCCTAATGTCTGCACCTTTGAGAAGTTTCAAAACTTTAGGAGGCGACTTATTTTCGATCATGATCAAAAACAGTGAGAAACCTAAAATCACGTTCATTGCATCGATCACACAGATTCAGGTTCAGTTCAGTTATTCCTATGATAGCAACACACAATGTAGTTACTCTAGAACATCTCTAGGTTTTCTTATGGATTGTGAATTTTACAAACGAAATTAATGCCCAGAATGTCACTCTGGAATTCAAAACCACTGGTAGTTAGGCAGAATACAGTTGAATATTCAAGCCTTAAGTTGAACCAAATAGCCTTGTGCAGGCAGGAAATTCCCTTGTTGCATTTCATGTAATCTTCTCGAGGACCAAGTATAAGTGCTTCACTACAGTGACTAATAATCATATTAAATAGAACATAATTTGTCTTCTTAATGTCATAAAAATTACTTATTTTATAATACAACAACAACATTTGAAACAGAGTATACAACGAATAACGGTTTTACAAAGAAATGTTTGTGTTAAACAGGCCTTTACTCACACTACTTAAACACAATCTTGTATTCATCCACCATATTTTTTATTTGAGACTGTAAAGAAAACCCCTCAAAATCAAATCGTATACAGAGATTGTTATAATTGTCTTAAGCACTTACACACACACACTCTCTCGTTACTATTATTTCTCCTTTGTGACAATTGTTACTCCATTGTTTGTCTTATAAGAACGATTAAACTTCGTAATAATGGTGGTTAGAATATTGTCACATACACTCTAAAACATGTTTTGTTTACATTATTAACACATTTACTCAGGCAAAAGCACCCCCACACACGCACACATACACACGCATTGTAGATTTGCATTACAGCCATAAAATTTCGGCTCTCTTTTATGTGAAAACAGCAACAACAATTAGCAAATAACCATTAACTCTACACTGTAGAGTCTACTACACATCTCTTGTTGTTTGCTACATAGATAGACAGGCACAGCAAGTTTTGGTTTTTAACCACTTAATGCCTATATAGGCACAGCACAGCCCAGCCATATAACAGAGAGTTACAAAGTGAAAGAACGCAAAGGAAGGGGGAGACAGAGAGTGAGAGTTTTATTATAATTTATAAACAAAGAAAAAGTTAATATTTGTTTGAGTTGCTGTCTCTGTCTGCAGCTGTGAGTGTGTGTATGTGTGTGTGTTTAAGTGTTCGAGTATTTGTATAGAAGAAGAAGTGTGAAGTATGAGTGTAGTTGAGTGGTTAGTGATGGGTGTTGTGCAAATTAAAAACAAAAACAAATTATTTTATTTCCTTTTATTTTTTTTTATTTTTGTGCTCTTCAAACAACACTTCCGTTTTGTGTCATTATTTAGCAGAGCATTTTGTATGAAAAGGGAAAGTGTTTTTGACATTTTCAGTTGTTTCAGTTACATAGTGTGATAAATTCTGTTTCTAAAGCCTCACAATGGAATTTAAATGAAACGCAAATTATTGAGAAAGAGAAAATGAAAAAGAAAAAAAATCAACGAGGTCTGTAGAAATTCGCCGCTCGTTTAGATAGATAGTCAACCATCTCATTATCCTTATAGCCTTCACATTCAGGCACTCAACGCAATGTAACAGCGTTAAAGTTGCCTAAAGTAGTGAGAAAGGTAAGACACCCGCATATCCTATTCGAGGTGATTGTTGTGAATTAAAAGGCTTTAACAGCGGCCTCAAGTATATAGTAACGGGTATCGGAGATATTCTCTCACACTTATATTGAGTATGCTGGGATCCGATCTATTAGTAGTGATTTAGGGTAGTGATGCAGAGTTAATCATGTTAGAAAGGTCTAAACTGAACACAAAACTAAAACCTACTCTCTCCCCGCTCTATTAGTCTGTTTCCTTATTTAAGGCGGTTAATTGACACCAGCACCCATCTCACATGAAATTATCGATTTGTTCAGTATGCTAGTGTGTACAACAGTAGATTCATTAGCATTTGTACTCATATTCAGTGGCATATTTTCTGCATCCTTCTCTCATAAAGCGGCAGTTTTAAAAGCCTGCCTTTTTCCGGTTGCTTAGGGAGTGAATTTGTTGTAAACATTTGAATATTGGGGGATTACAGCTAGGCAACTAAAACTGTCGTCCTTTGAGGCCATTACAAATTCAAAACTCCGTTAGGTTTTCAGATTGCAAATTGCCCAGGTTCACTGAGCCAATGGAAAAGTATGCAAAGGTTTCTAATAATCTCAGATGCTTTAGAGAAAATGCAGGACAGTGAATGTCAAGACTAGAGAGAAAAATAAGCCATTTTTCTTCTTTGACTTGAGATTCAGCCAGCTAAACCTAATTTCCAGACTTATTAGGGCTGTAGCTGTCCCTATGGGCAGCTTACTTAGATAGTTTTTTTAATTTAGTATCCGAAGAATTGAATATTTTACAATAAACTTTTAAAATGATTTTAAAATTACGCATTTTTTATATTATACACCCAATATTATATTAACATATTCTCCATTTTCTTCAAAGAAAACAATTCATATTTCTAGCGCCATAATAACTTCAAAGTTTTTAAATTCTTAATTATGCTCAGGCAGAGCAGGTCTAAGGAATTAAAAGAAAGGAAAAAATTATAATTTCTACATTTTTTTACAATTATTTTACAAAAAAAAAAGAGAATTCACAGCATATGTACGGGTAGGTAGGTAATCGCCTTATATTCTTAGGACAACTAACCGTGATAAATGCCACATTTGTCACGTCTAAGCATCGCAAATTAAAGCAAAACATGCAGACAGCCAGAGACGGATAACTGCGAATATGAGTTTAAAGCACAGCTAATATGAGAAAAAGAAGAAGAAGAAAAAATAATGGCTCCTGAATTATGCACAAGTATGTTGAGGCAATGTTGTGTAAGAATAAAAAGTGGATACATTGTGTCTACATAGACGAGTCAGGCTCTTGAATAAAAAATTCTTTTCTAGGTTAAAATTATCGCGTTAGTTGCTAATTACAATTTTTAAGAGCAATAATCAAATATTAGAGGTGTTCCAAGTTAATAAAAAACCGTAACAAACATTTTTAATGGCGTAAGAAACCCAAAAGATATCCATCAGTTTCCTTCAGATACCTTTTTACTGCAATAAATACAAAAACAACAGCATTTTTAAGGTATGGTTTCACTACAGTTACTAAAAAGGAAACAAGAATTATGTTGCAACTGCAATTTATCATGAAAGTTATCGATAAAATGAATGTCGTTCGGAGTTGACTTTAAAACTGTAGGTCCCGCAATTCTTGGGTCAAATTAATACACACAACATAAGTAATGTGAAAAGCTAGGGTTCTAATGGCCATTTATCGATAGTAACATTTCATCTTTCATAAAAGAATAAGTAAAGTGAGAAAGTTTAAGATTTTTTTTGATAATTTTATAACAGAATTAATACATAAAATTAATTTATCGATAACAATATTTTGTACCCGAACAAAAGTTATCGATAGGAGTATATAATATGACTATTTTGGATATAATTTAAGATTGTTTCTGATAGATAATGATTTCACAATCAAATTAATTTATAAACAAATATTTTGTAGGAAAAATATTATCGAAGCAAAAAAATTTGAAAAAAAATTAACGATCACAATACTTTTTTTTTTAACAAAAGTTATCGATAGCAATATATGATTGTTTTGGTATAATATAGGCTTTTTCTGATATACCAGTATAATGATTTCATAAACCAATTTATGTTCGAAATAAATGACAAACTAATCGATAACAGTGCTACTTCTTGCAACAAAAGTTATTGATAACACAAAATATGTAAAGAATTGATATTAATTATAAAATTACAATTAAATATAAAGATTAAAGATGTCTTAAAACCTTAGCCTGCCACTGTTAACCCAAATATGACGGTTTTGAATTTAATTTTAAAAATTTCTTATCTGTCCTCCTTATTTTTTTTTAATTTTTTATTGCTAAAACATAATAAACGGTTTTAAACAAACCTTTTGCATTAAATTCCTCAAAATATTCCCTTCTCTTCCTTATGCTTTTACACTTATACACCCACACCCGTATGCTTTTAAATGTGATCCTTTAAATTCCTTTAAAAAAGCGAAAGATATTGTCTCTGTATGTGTGCAACTGTATGTAAGTGTTGTTGTTTATGTTATTGGGTGTATGGCAGCATAGTAGGAGAGATAAAAGTGAAGAAGAAAAAAAAAACGACAGAGAACAGTAGAAGTGTAGAAACGTTTGGTTGCTTCTTCATTTCGATTACATTGTTATTGTCCCTGACATTTAAAGTTAACGGTAATCAATGTCAAATAAGAAAAAGAAAGAAAGAAAGGAAAAAATGAAAACTTTTTTAAAAAAAAAAGTTACAAGTTTTCCATCAAAATTAATCATCACTGACCTGCTTTTGTTAAGACAAAATCGTTGGTTTTCGAAGTCTTCTTCTTTTTTCTTCTCAGCAAATGTTAAGGCTGGGCATAACGGTTTCTTTTCTTTTCTTGTTTTACAGTAATTTTTGTTGTTGTTTTGGTTTATTTGTTTTTTTTTTTAAACTATAATTGTGTTGTTTTTTCTTTTGTTATTGAATATTTTGTTTGAAGCTTTTACTCTTATAAACAAACACTTTTACTCACTTCTGCTTACACTTAAATACAAGCACGCACACACACACACACACACACATTCGCATTGACGTTTTACCACATAAACAAACAAAAGTGAACGCAACACAATGCTATGTTTTGTATTCGCAAAAAATGTGCAAACGTAGGGCCTTAAACATTGAAGGAGCAACTATAATTCAACGAGAACATATCTTTACACACACATAGATGCTTTAAAGAAACAGTTTTACAAAAAAAAAACAAATACCTTGAAAGCACAAACAAACAAACAAACACTTGAACACTCTTTGCACCACTAGCCTTTACTCTCAATTCATTCACTCATTTGCTTAGGCCCACTACTTCACATTGAATTTAAAAAAGAAAAAGGATTTTTTTGTACACTTTTATTCTTTAAAATGATTTTTTTAAATGATTTTCGATTTTATTTTAGTTTTGTTTCATTTTATTGTTGTTTTCGTTGTTGTTGTTGTTGTTGTTTTTGATGTTAATAGATTAATATTGGCTGGTGTTCTAAGCAAAGCTTTAACCAATAAACGCCACTTTTTTTTGTTTCTTTTGCAGGTTTTGGGTGTTTTTTTTATCTAAAGCTTGTTAGGCTTTACCTGTATAGCCTCTGCCTGCTTTGTTAGAGTGTTAGTTCGTTCATATGTGTTTAATTTATAAAATTCCTTGTTTTTTTCCTTTAAATTTCTTTTTTAAAAATAAATTTTTTATCAAAATAAGAATTTAAAATTTTTATTAAAATTCTTTTTCGCCGTTTATTATTCATAAATTTCTTGTTTCATTTAATTTTTTTCTTTTAACTTGAATTTCTGCAGGATTCTGTGTTTTTTTTAATTTTTTTAATTTTTTCTTTTTTGTAATTCCTTTTCAACCGTTTTAGTAGCCTGGACTTAAATATTTGTTCTCGTTTGTGTTTGGAAAAAAGAAAACGTTCTAACGCGTTCCGCGTATTGCACCCAACTGAGCTAAATTCTACTCACACAATTTGCTTCAAGTCTGCTTTCAAAGTCTGCTTTTTTTTCTCCAAAAACAACAAATAACTGAACTTCTCTGTTTAAATCAGGGGTTACCAAAAATTTTTTGGTTGTGTATTAGTGAGTAAGTGAGTGAAAATAGTGATTTTATTCATTTACTGTCAAAGAAAAGTGTTAGTGATTTACGCTAATTTGATTTTCTTCTCATCAACATACATAAAGTTATACATCTTTAACTCGAAAATTAGGATTGTTTTTTTTTAGATATTTGGTGGGAACTACTTTTGGTTCATAAATTTCCTCACCTACTAATGAAAAACCTTTCAATTTTTCCAAAAAAAAATGCTTTATGTCTACAAAAAGGCTGTTCCCTTTCCTTATCATTTAAATGTCTTAAAATGTCATTTAAGAACTTATAAAACATTGGATTTTAATAAAAGCATTTTTAGTATATTTACAACTTAAAATATTTTTTGAGTGTAAACCTGAAAAAAAAATGTTATAGCATCCGCTCACATGTGCACTCGTGCGGTCTGATCGGCGACTAAATGAGAGAGCATAAGCAATGTGTGTGATTTCACTCAGCACAATTGTGCTATGAAATGGTAATCCCTGGTTTAAATACTCATTCACTTGCACTCACCACTACTTTCTTTTGTATTGACACTCTCAACCAGCTACAGCCACAGCCATGGGTACACATACTTTCCGAAACACACACACACAACATAAACTATCAAACGGGGTTGAAAATTTATGGCAAATTTAAGTACTTTTTCTAATTGGTAACCAAAACAAAACAAAAAGTACTACAGTCTGCAAACGCTTTAAAGAAAGCTTTCAAAAATAAAAGCAGAAAAATGATCGAAAACATACGTTAACAATAAATCATTTTATCGATTACTTTACTTAAAGAAAAATTTATCAAATTTTTTAAAAATACGAAACAAACTTATCGATAACAAATTTCTTTCTTCCAAAGGGTAATAAACTCAATTCGATAAGAAATTGGTTTCTTTAAAAAGTAATGGATTTATCGATAACAGAATTTTTTTACTAAAATAGATTGAAATTATCAAAATGTGTTGCTTTGAAAAATCAAATAAAATTATCGATAAAAATTTCGGTTCCCTTACAAAGAACTGTTGCTTACGAAAACAATTTCAAAGACAATTCCAATTCAAAGTAATTGGTATTGAATTATTTCTGAAAATACCGATAATCACTAATAAATAAGAATTAATTACAAAAAAAAAGTACTTTTCTTATATCATCTCCATGTTGCTATTATCGGCACTGTGTCATGCGTCGTTATGTTTTGCGGCATCTGATGCTCTCTCTCAGACTATAATTACAATAATAACAAAAGCATTTGATATCGGCTTTTATTAGTTTTAAAAACAAACATACACACTTGCCGAAATTTTTGCAGAGAATAAAAGAAAAAAAAAAGAAATCGTTCGGCTTAATAGTCATGCAAAATTGCCTTCTAATGGATGCAAACCCTCCATACATATGTATGTATGTACATTGTTGGTTGGGTTTTGTTGTTCTGTTCTGTTCTGTTCTGTTCTGTTCGTTAAGCAGACTGCTGAAGCACATCAACAAATATTTTGTTTGAGCACAATACTTGCTTTGTTTCTTTGTTTTTATTTAATGCACGTGATGAAAAAAACAATATCAATACATAGGTTTAAGCTTTCCCCACTCTTTTCAGTAACGGCGACCGTAAATGTCACACACGAGAAAACAGCACGAAAAGCTTTCGTTGCCCATTTGTTTATCGGCATGCCTGTGTGTGTGTGTGTGTGTGTGTGTTTATGTGTGAAATTATATTTTATACTTCCCAAAGAACAAGACATGATTGCATGACAAAAAACGAAGCCGGTGTTCGTTCAACTGAACCCAGACTCAAAGAGCATAAAAGAGAATTTGAGAGAACATGAATTGAATTGTTTATAACTGATAATAATTGTTAAATAATCAAAATGGAAAGGACTAAACTGAGTATGTACTTAGCATTTAGAAAAGTACTTTTTTCTGATTTTCCAAACAATCAAATGCAGGGCATTCAACCGCAAATTCAAAAATAAAAAGATCAAATATAATTTAGTTTTCAATAATTAACAATTAACAATTTTAAAATATTATGCTTTTAAATAAGTTATTAAAGTAATTACAGTCATATGACAGGTTTAAATAGCAATTTGGAAAATTATTTTGAAGTGTATTAAATTAGAAAATACATAATCGATATCTGAAAGTTTTAATACGTAATATACGCAAATTATAAATAAATGCTGCTTTTTATACAAGTTTTTTTTATTATTTTGTTATCGGTAAATTTTGTTTTTCCTTTAACATCACTAATTGCTGTGATAATGTCGTTGGAAATCAACGTGGTAATGTTCTTTAACACCACAGAAGTATAGTTATCGACAACAGTAAGATATCGAGAAAAGTTCTATTAAATTATCGTCAATGGAAAATTATTTTATTTTTGCGTAACGTTTTAATAATAGATTGAAGAAGTATGTTATCGATAAGCGAGTTATCGGTTTATACTAGAAAAATGTAATTATCGATAAAATTGGTAACAATATCGATATCATTTTTATTAACTTATCGATAATGCCAAAACTTATTTGTTATCAATAACTTCAATTCTTCTTAAAATATGAATGAAAAAACGATTTTTTTCTATTCATAAGAAAATGGAAAGCAATACATTTGTTTTTATAAAGTAATCGATAAAAATATTTTTTATTCCAAAAACTACACAAGGACAATAAATCTGGGCTTAACTTAACATTTTTTTTAAACTAACGGATAACGATATGTTTTTCTTATAAAAATGTATCGATAACAGTTATTCCCTTATAGGAATTAATTATAGGAACATGATAATTATTATTATTACTGTCATTAAATTTTTAATGCGTAAATTTGTTAGTTATCGATAACATTCTCTGTACGTAACTTTTTATGAACTTTATTGCTAATAAAAGCCAATATGGGCTCTCATTGCATCAATCATTCAGTACGGTACAGTTTAATGTCTCCGCTCTTTCATTACTTCCATGTTCATTTACTTTCGTTTTCCTAGCTCTCTGCAAACAATTACAACACTAAGAACAACCAACAAAAAAAAAAAGAGCGGTTCCTGTGACGTAAAAAGTGTCACACAAGCACATAAACACGTTACAAAAACAGAATAAAACGCATTACAAAACAATAACAAGAACTTAACACATGCACACGTACAAAGTACCTGTATAGTGTACACATATACAATGAAAAGCATTTTAAAACATTAACAACAACTCAATAAGAATGACTGAGAGAGCAAGAGAGAGAGCAACAACATGAACAAAAGTAGTTATCCTGCTACAGAAAGCTTTTAAAAAAATGGGTAGTGCCATCATATACTAAAACTCTAATGAAAAAAGCTTTCAGAGAATTATTCCTGAAGAGAAGGTACAAGAGAGAGAAAGCTTATATTGGTTTAAATAACCTTGCAGAAGTACAAACGCATAAACCTGCTTAAGGAATGATGCTTTTTATGTTTATACAAAAGCATCTTCTGAATATTTGTGAGATGCTTTTTAAAGCTTTTTATGCTTTCGAGAGCACCAGAGATAAAGAGGCCTATAAAATGTTGGGCGAAAGTGAACATTAAAGGATGTTTGTTGTTGTTCATTTAGTCGTTTAGATGATGATGGTGTCCTAATGAAGGTCAGATAAAATATATAACAAAAGCATAACGACAACAGTAAAACAATAACAAACAGACAGACAAATTTACTACTAAACACATACACACATATGTACATACATGCATACGAATACATATACATCACTTTACCCACTAGGATGTGTTCTTATTAGGTAAGGTTATGTTTTATCATTTCATTGTTGCTGTAGTTGTAGTTTTTGTGAATATTTTGTTCACAAAATCTGTGTGTTTGTATGAATGCTAGTAAGAGTGTGTCTGTGTATGTATGTTCAGAAAATAGGAGTAATATCTTGAACTTTTTACATTGAGTGCACAGTTACTGAAAAAGAGAAACGATGTTGGGTAAGAGAAAAAAGTATTCGTATTATGCAGTATATGCTGCATAAGAAGAGTGCCAGCTCAAGTAACCTACACTTGCGAAGTAAATAAGTCTTATTATTATCGAGTTTTTGTTTTTAACTATATTGTAATCGAATAACGTTTGGAAGGATCATTAATATTTTAAAATAGAAATGAGGTTATCGTATAAAAAATATTGTTATCGATTAATTTTTAAAAGATCTTTGTTTTGTAAAGAAAAAAATATAGTTTTTTCTTTTATTAAAACAAAAAATATTCTTATTGATTTATTTTTGAAAGGGAAAATTTTTTTATCGATTTTTTTGAGAATATAATTATGGATTAATTTTAAGAATGAAAAATAGTGAATAATTTTTGAAACGAAAAACTTAATTATAGATTTTTAATGAGAAAAAATGTAGCTATGGTTTAACATTTCGAATAAAAAATGTTGTTTTTGTTATAAATTAATCCAATCGATTTTTACCAAAAAAAAAAAAAAACAAAGTTATCGTT
>QOCX01000017.1:485594-515088 GCA_005959815.1 Sarcophaga bullata | reverse complement strand
TTGAAGTGTTGATGACAATGGCATACAACCAACCATCACTTTATAAGAGCACTTCATGTAAAAAACCGTTTTTTTTCTTAAGAGAAAAACATTTAAAGAAAAAAAGCATTTGAAGGAATAAAAAAAAAGAAATATTTCACAATAAAAAAAAAATAAAAGCAAAATTATAAATAAAAAGAATACAGGAACTCAATAAACAAAATGAAAAGCAAAATGATGAAAGCAAAAATTTTTTCAAATGAATAAAGAAAACTAAGAAAATAAAAATGAAAATGAGAACGAGCAAAAAAAGGGGGAGAGAGAGAACGAATTCTATTAGCAAAACAAAACGAAAGAAAAATGTTTTGTGAAATGAAAAAGTGACATTTCCTTTTATGATGCTCATTTACGTTTCTTTCTCTCTATTCTCTCTCTCTCTGCTGTTATTTTTCTGCCTGGTCCTTATTGTCTAACGGTATAAATGTTAGTGAGCAAAAAAAAAAAACAAATACCACTTGTTGCTTAAAAAATAACGTCACTTATAATAAAGAGGGCTTGTCTTGTTTTATTCTTGTTTGTTATTCTTGTCTTGTTTGTGCCGTTATTTTATTTTGGTGTTTGTGTAGGTGTAAACAAATGTTTGGCTTGTTTTTGTCGTTGTCGTTTCAAAGTTAATGACACGCATTTCTTTCTTTTCACTCTCTCCAGCTTTCACTCTCCCTCTTTCTCTGTTGTTTTGTTCTAAATTTAGTTTATTTTAGATTTTGTTGTTGTTGTTGTTGTTCTGCTCTTCTCTGGTTATTTTTTTCTTTCTATTCTTTCAACATGACGTAGTTACGTGCTGTTGATGACGTAGGCATTAAACAAAAAAAATATGTCGCTTTATTTCCTTTTGTTGTTGTTGTTGCTGCTGTGTTTAATTAAATTAAAAATGGCTCTCAAAAAAAAATATTTAGGAGAGCATGTCTAAGTGCTTTATAACATGAGAACTTTCCACGTTCATGCTCATAATAAACAAGTGTTTGCATGCATATTTATGTGTATGTGTGTGTCTATACAAGTTCATATAGTAAGTGATGAGTATTGTCGTGAATAATTCATTAGAAAAAGTGTTTTTTGTAATAAAAACAAAAGAAATAAAATGACAGCATGACAGCTTTCGTCATGTAAGGATTAGTGTGTGTTTAATTTAATTAATTTCAAATCAGACATGGGTACACGTATGTACATATGCTAGAAAATTTAATTTTATTAAAAGAAATCTACAGAAAGTGAGGGGAATGTACGGGAGTACTGGTGTTTTAAGCTTCTTTGGGAATTCTAATACGAATTAGAAAATAAATACTTTGACAAACAACGATAAGAATCCGTTGTACTCTTCTGAGATTAACTTAGAGATTTTCATGGTTTGTTTTCGCTTGAATTCTAAATTGATTTGGAAATGGATTTTCATCATCAAATAGACCCATGTTAGGAAAGTGTAGCGCACGTATATACATAGAGACAGTTTTGCGTATGAATGATATATAATTGGTAGAAATATTGCTCATACGCAAGGAGACACTATTTTTATAATAATAAGATGACTGAGTTAGTTACTTAGCAACATTTCTCTTCATCTAAGAGATAATAAAAAAATTAAAATTTTTATCTTTTCCATTTCAGAGTCGGTAAGTGGGCCACCCAATTCGGCGATGAGCTGTGGGAACTCGCACAACGTATGACTAAATCACAAGAAATTAAGGCGGTAAGGCATGTTCCCTTTTCCGATAAATTAAATGCTAAACAAAATGTCTTTTCCTCATGCAGAAATACAAGGAATATAATGCCCGTGTAGAATTGAAAAATGGTACGGACCTTATTAAATCGATTACAGCCAATGTGGGTAAAATGTTGGCCCGCAAAATGGATGCCGTCAAATGTATCCAAGCGAAAGCTGAACAGGTTTTCGAAAATTTTGAATACAATCAAACCTATGCGGAAACAGAATTTCAATATTATTCGAGTAAATTTTCACAATTTGATGGCAAATCAGCTGAAGAGCTAATGGATCATTTAAAGAATAACAGTTATATGTACTTGAATATGACCTTGAATCCGGATACACATTTCTATAATATCTCTGTTAATACAGAGTATAGTTCCGTCCATGTGCCATCCAATGTGTATGATAAGCGTAAGTAAACAGGGTAGTAAAAAAAGGAAACCATTTTTATGTCGCATGGAGGGCTTTAGTAATTTGTAGCTGCTAGTTTATAGTCCAAATGAAAGAATTTAAGCAAGGGATTACCTTGCAATGGAAAGCCCTTAAGTACATGCTATAATAATGGTTTTCTTTTTACTACACCTTCTAATTGATACGTACAAAATAAATCAAATAAATTTAAATTTTGTTTTGTTGAGCAGATCCTAAAACTTTAAAGGCCATAATGTGGACCGAGGAGTTGGATGAGGTTTTTAAACAAAATTACCAATCCGATCCCGCCTTGTCTTGGCAATATTTTGGCTCTGATACAGGCATCCTAAGACACTATCCAGCTTCTCAATGGGAAGAACACGAACCTGATGGCAATGCTGACACCTACGATTGCCGCAAACGGTCCTGGTACATTGAAACAGCCACTTGCTCTAAAGATATTGTAATACTGTTGGATGTATCGGGTTCTATGACTGGCTTCCGTTATCATGTTGCCAAATTTACTATACGCAGTATCCTGGATACATTCTCCAATAATGATTTTTTTACCATTTTAAAATATACAAATGAGACTCATGATATTGTCGAGTGCTTTAAGGATGCTTTGGTTCAGGCCACACCCGAAAATATTAACATCTTCAATGATCGAATCAGTACAATTAAACCAACCGGTTATGCTAATCTAACTATAGCGTATACTAGGGCCTTTGAATTGCTGAAGAAGGTGTGTAAAGCTCTCTGAAGATTTAAACCAAAAAAGAAAACTTAATTTTTCTTAACTTATCTTTTTAATTTCCCCATAGTATTACATTGAAAGACGCTGTAATGAGACCTCCACCTGTAATCAGGCTATAATGGTGGTTACGGATGGTGTAGCTGGCAATACTACGGAGATATTTGAAAAATATAATTGGGGGGATGGCGAAAATGGCACCATGAGCATGAAAGTGCGCATATTTACGTATTTGCTAGGCAAAGAGGTCACCAAAGTGCGAGAGATACAATGGATGGCTTGTCTTAATAGGGGCTACTACTCGCATGTTCAAACGTTAGATGAGGTGCAGGAAGAAGCGCTTAAGTATGTCGATGTTATTGCCACACCACTGGTATTGCAAGATGTAGAGCATCCGCCCACTTGGACGCATGCGTTTACAGATAAAACCGTAAGTAGACATAGATAACGTGATGGTCCACAGTTTAAATTTCTATTTTTTTTCTCTTTTAGTATAAACCGGAGGCCAATGCTACAAATGCACGTCTTATGATAGCTGTTGGGGTACCGGCATTTGATCGGTCCTATCAGAAACCGAATTCTACAGCCCATGCTCGTTTGTTGGGTGTAGCGGGTACTGATGTTCCCGTGGAGGATATAGACAAACTGACATTGCCTTATAAGGTAATGAGTATTTCCTGTCATTAATTCGTTTTTAAATAACTTCTTCGCTTTTTAGCTGGGTGTTAATGGCTATTCCTTTGTGGTATCCAATAATGGTTATGTTCTCTTACATCCAGATCTAAGGCCCATAGCGGTAAGTTTCCCTATCTTTAGTTTCAAATTTGTTCTAACAATCTCATCACTGTGTACACATTTTTCTTTACCAGTTCAATGGCGTTATGAATCCCAATTACAATAGCATCGATTTCACAGAAGTGGAACAATTATTCGAAGATAATTCCCCTAGAAATCCGGGTGAAGCTATACTACAGCTAAGACGCAGCATGGTTTACCACGAATCAGGTGAATTTAAGGACATCAGTGTTAAACTGCACTATGACAGAATGCGCCGAGTATCGGAAGAGAAACAAGATTATTTCTTTGCTCCTTTGCCCAATACTCCGTTCTCACTGGGCATTGTTTTGCCCAGTGAATATGGTAAGACTTGGATTAAAGTGGGCGAAGAAGTCTTGAAGAACAAGCATATGAAAGTGAATATCTCGGACTTTTTTGTGGGTGACAATTGGAAGGTACATCCCGATTGGGTTTATTGCAAATACCATTATTTAGAGGGTCACGAATTTAAAACGCCCGAGGCTGAATTGCGACATTTTCTGGGAAAAATGGTACAAAACGATTGGAAATGGTCGGAACAATATGAAGAAGATGAACTCGATAGGGATGATGATGAATGTGAGTGTTTTGTCACTTCTTTTTTCTCTCTTTCTCTATTCAAAATTTCATTTTTCCCCTCTTCAAGTGAATTGCGGCCGCAAATCTTTGTCGGATGATGCCTATTATTGCAATAAGGAATTGGTGCATCTTTTGATTTTCGATGCCAAAGTAACCAATTCAAGTTACGGTGTTTGGAAATTTGAAAATGAGGACGAGAAGGCTTTAATTGAACGTTTTGGTGCCAGTTTACGCTTTGTGGCCACCATGAGTGGTCTAACACGCTGGCAATTTATATACGGCGAGGTGGAAGTGGAAAACGACAGAGAATTTGGTGATTATCATACCAAAGCCATTGATGAGACCTGGTATAGAAGTGCTATTTTAGCTCATCATGAAGAACGCACCGATAGTTTTGTGTACTCCGTTAAACATCACAATGATCCAGCCGAAGATAGTGAATTAAAGGTTACCGCATCGCATGCCATATTCCCCCGGGATGGTGGCAAAGAAGCGCCTGCCTGTGTTGTGGGCTTTCAATTCTCTCATGCCCAAATGTTGGATAGATTTTTCAATATAACCTCTACGGATAATGTGAGTATGCCTTAAAACTTTAAAGTACCTTTAGCTCACTTGTTCCAATTGCTTCCAACAGTGCCAAGGTTGCATTAAGACCTGCAATAGTGATGAATTCGAGTGTTACGTTATTGACAATAATGCCTACATTGTATTGGCCCGTAATGTTAACCATACTGGTAAATTCTTTGGTGAATATCAAGGCGATGTTATGGATGCCATGGTCCAATTGGAATACTTTCAAAGCATAGATGTTTATGACTACCAATCATTGTGTGTGAATGATAAAGCCAAACAAAGTGATGCCAATGCAATCATACATGTAAGCATTTTGACCGTAAATTAAATGAGATTAACGAATAACATTTTGTAATTAATTTTCAGCCTTGGCAAGTGGTTACATTGGCTTGGAAGTGGCTGGTTACGACGTTATTCTGGCATTATTCACGCATTAAATGGTGGGTGGACGGCTCACCTTGTAAGTATTATAAGTATAAAGTATTGTAAAAAGAAATCCATAGTTTAGCAACATTTAAAAGTCTGTCCTGCAATGGATGTACACTGCAGAAGACTGCGACCACCAATGACTTTAACAATGTCGGGTTTCAAAGAATGTTTTGGGTACACAACGAGAGAAATTTATTAGAGAAAATCTTGGATTTCTTTTTACTACACCTTATTTAAATACAGCACTATTTAATGTGATTATTTCCTTTAACAGTTCTTGAATATAACGACGATATTGAGGATGACTATGAAGCCGGTGGCTTTGGCCGCGATAGCTATGCGCCCATACAACCCAAACCACAAGATGAAGACGAAGATGAGAATATTTTCAATGAACCTGAACCGCCACCAGTGTATGAAGCTTGCGATAAGGTGGTAACCTTATATAATTTACAACCAAATACTTTGGAAGGCATTACCGATGCCATTAAAATGCCAAATGTTCGTCCATTTTATATAAAGAAAATACCACGTACAAATCTACTCTTGGTGGTGATAAATGTTTTAATGCCTTCCAAGGGTACGAAAAAAACCACCGAACCACAAAGACAAGTCTATGATACTTCCTTTCCATGTTATAAACTCAATATGAGTTTCTATGAAAGACGACGTATTGAAGAATGCTTTACAGAGCATCCAGAGGTAAGGAAAACATTTTTTTAAAAGAAGAGTTTGGTCTTTGGATGAAAGAAAAAATTTTAATTTTTTTTTTTTTTTTTGGTTTTTATAATGACAGGAGGAACTGTATACATATTGTGGGGATGCGGCAGGACTTACAAGTAATTTAATTGTTTTAATTGCCACCACTTTGTTAATTGTTTTATTGACACGTTATTTAAAACGTGCTTGAATTTTGTTTCGTTATTTTTTTTTTGTTTTTGTTTTTAAATTTTAATTTTCATTATTTTTATTAATTATTATTACCTAACGAAATACTCGAAACTAAAAACAAAAAGAAAAAAAAAACTTTGTTAAGCACAAAAAAAAAGAAAAAACTTTTTGAAAAACTTTAAAGCCAAATTCAGTTTATAACACACCAACAAACAATTTAAGCAAACAATCAGGGAGTTTAAGAAAAAAAAAAAAAGAAGAGAAGATGAAGAAACAAAACAAAACAAGCGAAATTATTTGCCAAAAACAAAAAAAAAATCTACTTATTATAGCCATAATGTTTTTTAATTTGTCTAGATTTTGAGTACATTTATGTCGTCCAATTACGCTCATTTTTTTATATATTTTTAATGATTATTTATATAATTATTATATTTATATACATACATATTATACAATATATATACTGTAGTTTCCGTTTTATTAGCCAATATTTATAAAAGAGGGTTAGTTTTCAAAGAGTTCCTAGCATAGTCTACTATACTATACTACATACTACTCTAGACATTTTTTTTATAACTTTAAACAGATCGAAACGACCAACAAACCAAGCATTGTGTTTCAGTTATAAATGCCCTCCGTTTCTTAGGAACTCTTTACACCCCCCCCCCCTCCATAGTTGTTTTTAATTTTTTTAAAATATTTTTTGTTATATTTTAATAGAATTTTTGTTACAAAAAAAAAAAAAAAAACAACAAAAAAACAAAAAAAGAGAGAAGAAGAAGAATAAAAAACAGATTTTTATAAAGTTTTTAAAAATAGCAAACAAGCCAAATAAAAATTTTCTTTTTTTGTTTGTTTTTTAAATAAAAGTAAACTAAAGAAATTTTTAATAGATTTTTTTATGAAATAATAACAAACACAAGGTTCTTGTTATAATTTGTATACAAAATTTTATGAGAAGATGCTAAAAAAAAAACACTCTCACTACACTTATAAAGAAAATTTTAAAAGAAAAAAATAGTTTAACAAACCACCTTAAGTGTCAAAGCAAATAAGAAATATGAAAACCACAGCAATAAAAAATAACCTTTTCTCAAATTCTCATCAATAAATCTATTTACAGCAGCGAACATGCAAAATAGCACTACAATACATATGTATGTATGTATACAGTATATACAATTTTAAAACATTGTCAGTTACTTAAGCCAGAGTTTAGGCCCATTTTAATATCACAATTAATATAAAACCTGGGGATCAAGCATTCCCTGCAACAGAGCATAACTACCCCTGCACAGAGCATAACTAAGGATCAGAGCAATATCTGGGGAAACATCCCAATTTGTTATAGAACTAAAAGTATCGCAGGAAGTAGCTAACAGCGAAAAACATAGACAACTTGTAGTATCTAATGTGGTTCAAAACAGGAAGCAAAATCCAGGAAAATTTATTCTACCACATCTATGTATTACAGCTGTAATAAAAATAAACGATATTTAAAAATGTAGTGGTGCTGCCACTGGTGCTATTTTCATGTTCGCAACTGTATGTTAAAAAATAAATTAAATATAAAAAATTACAACAAAAAAAATATGCCCAGAGGTTAACATTTACTATTTATTCACTGTTACCACATTTGTTAACTTCTTTTTCTACTTTTGTTAACTTTAGACTTACAAAAAGCGAACAAAAACATCCTACACAATATAATGAAAAAAAAAAAACAGAAAAAAAAAACAAAATAATTATGAAATTGCCTTTGTATTTTAAAAAAATATTAAAAATAAAATAATAATTGAAAATGTAAGGAATGTATAAGTAAGTGAATGAAATCAAAGTTATGAATAATAAAAATGCTGATGATATTTTTAATCAAAAATAATTAAGAAAAGCAACACAAAAGCAATGGTTTGTTTCCGTGCTTAAATAAAAAAAATGGCAAAAGATGAAAACAAAAATGTCTATATGAAGTTAACTATTAAAAAAAAAAATTTTTAAAAAATTTTAAAGTTAAATTAAAAAAAAAACTTCATAATAATTGTTAGTCAAATTCATTCAAATGGAAAGAATATATACTTATTTGTATAGTTAATAAAATATTTATTTTTGAAAAGTTTAAATTAAAAATAAAAGAAAGAAAAAAAAATTTAAAAAAAAATACCAAGAGTGTAAATGTAAGAATTTAATAAAGAAATTTCTTTAAAAACAAATTGTTTAATGTTAAGTAAAATATATTATATTATATTATATTGTAAAATAAAGAAAAGACCAATTGTTTAAATGAATTCTAAAAAAAAAAATTAAAAAGCAACTTCCATGAGCGAAATAATTTTAAAGGCCATTGAAATTAAAAGTAAGTACAAAGCAAACTTAATTTATTCTATTACTGGTCTTTCAAGTTTCAAGAGTTTCTTGTTTGGCAGTATTTAAGATACAATTTACTAGCTTAGATTAGATTACGAAGCCCGGTGTGAAGAAAGGCCTATTGTAGTGGCCATCAAATTACTCAGGTTACTTTAAAAGAACGAAAAAAAGAAAGGAAAAAAATAACTCATGATGATAATTAATAATTGATAACAGATGAAAACGAAAGATGAGAAAAAATGGAAAACTAATATCAGAGAAATAACTCTCAATATCACAAATCCTAATAGAGACCAACTCTTCAGCACCATTGAGAAAGCCCAGACGTATAAGGTTCAGCCTTCGCACCAGGACAGTGCTCAACGGTGTCATATTCATTCACATTACTGTAAACCTTGCATAAGGCAGGGGTGTCTATATGCCATAAACTGGTTTTTGTCTTCAAAAGAAATGTGTTTTAAAAAAACCTACTTCGCTGCAATGGCCCGGCACCTATTACAGTACAAGAGAAACTCCCTGCGGACAGAAAACAACCTCGGCCAGTCATCATGCCTAACCAATGCCTTTAAGGTCACATAACCATTCACCGGCACCATTCGTTGCCACAACAGCTTGATTGTCTTGTTAACCGGAAAAAGTTCAGCTTGATATACATAAGACTCATCAGGGAAATATACGTGCAGTTACCTGCATCCATCAAGCCATCTGTAAATATCAGATGTCCTTCCAGTAAACTATTTCCTTCATACCATTACTCCCTAGTACAGTGGTCAACATTCTGTTTTAAGTTAGGTAACGAGCGAGTGTTTTACAGGCATTACGCAAGTTTCTTATTGTTCTTCTACTCCTGTCGAGAGTCCTTTCCTGTGGAAAAAATTCACGATATGTATAGCCGTAGCTAGGTTTACAATCGTAGACAGATTAACACTCGTGTTGTCCCTTAGCAAAGACCCAATTGTAGTAGGAACGTGTACCCATTTTGCTTTTCGAATTATACTGATTTAAAAGTGTAGCGAAGAACTGTGAACATTGAATTTGCCAGCAACAACACTTCGGCAGCCTTTATAATTTCCTGGTAGACAGAGTCGAAGACAAAATCCCTCTTTCGATGTTTGGACTTCTATAAAGAACGCAAAAGTGTAAAAGTGCTCAGATATTCAATTTAAGGTCGAGGGAGTTAAATTCTGCAACACGCATGTCTGATGGCTGTTCACATTGGTGCACAACTTTATTGCGGATGTTTAGAAGGCGTCTATTGAAATTTAAAAAACGTAGAATGCAATAACAATGCAACGAAGATAATAATATAGGGACAAAGGACAAAATAAGTGTTGAAAGACAACAACTTCTTAGAATGTTCAACAAAAGATTGGACATGTACAAGCTACCACACGGCAAGCAAATCTCCCATGATAAAGTCCAATTGGAAATAAGTATTTAATCAACCTTTGAAAACGAAACTCGAACTTGAAAGACTTAGAATAAGTAAATAGCAAAGCAGCTTTGACTCATTGAAAGGTACTTTTAGTTTTTATCTTCTTTTTATTTCATTTTAACAATATTTAAAAATAAATCTTCCAATTCAAAATACTTTGGAATTTAAGATTTTGAGTTATTTGAATATCAAATACGATATTACTATTAAAGTGATCGTATATTACTTAACATTACAAAATGAATATTAAATATATAAAGAAAAAGAAAACCTTAAAGAAAAACTTACTTTTGATTAAACATCCTCCCCCACGAACCAATAGATAGATATCTTAAGTATTGATTTTAGTTTCTTCTGAAGTGGAACTTGTTAAAACCGTTTTAAAATATTCACTATCCAGTTTCTTAATATCTTTCGTAAATTGTTCAACCAATTTTGACAAATCTGTGACATTTATATCCTTATTATTACCAGTGGTTGATAAATCTTCGATGGCTTTATTGATTTTATCCAATAAAGCCTTATCTTCATCCGATTGTTTGCCAGCATGCTCATCTTCAAATTCACTGTAAACTTGTTGAGCATTTTGTACGACTTTTGTAGGAAAATTGGCTAGACGGGCTACTTGTATGCCAAAACTTTTCTCCATAACACCAGGTTTTACTAGATACAGTAAAGTAAAGTTTTCATTATCGGCCACAGCAGCCATGTGGCAATTTTTAACCGATTTAACCGTATCAGCCAGATTAGTGATTTCATGGAAATGCGTGGCAAATAAGGTAAAACATTTGGTTTCTTTAGCCAAGTGCCTAAAATACAAGGAAGTAATAAATAATAAGAATATGCTTTTAATTTTTTAAAATTAATATTTACTCTGCTATAGACCAGGCTATGCCGCAACCCTCATATGTGGAAGTACCTCTACCCAATTCATCAATAATAACCAGGGATTTATCGGTGGCTGACTTTTGTAAACAAAATGTGTAAAAAAGGAACATTTTTTAAAAGACAATTTCTATTGAGAGACACTTTACATACCCTTATTATGCCCGATGTTTCAATCATTTCCACCATAAAGGTGCTTAGTCCCTTAATAATATTATCACTGGCACCTACTCTGCCTAAAATTGAATCCACCATTGAAATAGTAGCCTCGGAACAGGGCACAAAACTGCCCACATGAGCCATTAGCACAGCTGTGCCTACTGAACGTATATAAGTAGACTTGCCACCCATGTTTGGACCTGTTATAATAAACATGTTGCATTCATCTAGAAGAGATATTAAAAGTTTATATAAGAAACGTCCTTATAATTGCTTTTTTTTTTAAGATAAAAACCTTTTCTGAACTCCACACTATTAGCTATGAAGGTAACATGTTCTTGTAATTCCAAGCAAGGATGCCGAATATCCTTTAAAATTAATTCTCCCGACCCCTCTGGCAATATCTTGGGCCTTACGTAAGGTGTAGGAGCACTTTGGGCAGCCTGAGCAAAGCTTACCAAACAATCCAGTTGAGCAAATTCATTATTAAGACAGGTTAGCGGAGCAGCATAACCCACAGCCACTTTAACGATTTCCTCTACAATATTTTTTTGCTGTTCTTCGTACGTAGAACGCAGAGGACAAAATTCTTCATTAATTTCTGTTAATTTATCGCTGGTAAAACGTATGCCGCCTTTGATAACATCCACAATTTTGTAATTTTTATTCTTACGCAAAGCAGTATCATCTTTCAAAGTTATGCGGAAATGATAACCCAAGTGAGCTACATTAACTAGCTTTATACTTTGATTCTTATCCAAATCCAAATCTTGGGCTGCCTTGGCCTGCAGTTTTTCCATTTTACTTAACAATTTAGACATTCTTTCCTTCATCTCCAAGAGTTCACTATCAAAAGAAGCCTTTACCAAATATTCCCCCGTTTCTATGGCATCAAAATCCATTACTTGCTCCACCATTTGTTTGAGACCAGATAAGTCCTCGAGATAACTTTTAAAAGGATCACACAAAACACTTTTCACGGTGTTATTCTCTAAGGATAACAAAATATTTATTATTTTGGGTGTACGCAGCATTACTTGGTAAATACGAAAGATATCTTGTAAGTTGGCTTTTTGGCGCAATAGTTTTTTGGTCAACATCAAGACATCAGGAATGCGTTTAAGATAATCGTCATGAAGGGAACTTAAAGTGGTAGGCGATTCCAAAAAGCATTGAACAATGTTATGGCGATCATTTAATATATCAGAGTTTCTTAAAGGCTGCTTAACCCATTGGGACATTAAGCGATGACCCTGAGGGGTACGACAGTGGTCTAAAACACCCAATACGCTTTGCCATCTATAGGCAGGTGACGAAGGATGAGTACCAGGCTTAGGTAATATATTAAGAGCACTAACAGCAGCTGCATCCAAGTGCACAAATCTAATAAAAATCATAAAATTCTTCGTATTTATCATATTTTTTTTTTGGATCTTTTCTACCTACCTTTTCAAATCTAATTGCTTGATTTCATAGTGACCCAGATTAGCACCATCATTTACAAGATTTAAATATTTAATAGCCATCCTTAAAGCTTCCATGGCTATGGTTAGCTTAAGTTGTATTAAACCAGTAGCATCTTCTTGTTGGCCTTTAGCAAAGCGCAATAAGTGATTTAAGTCTTGCACTAAATCACTTTTCTCCGCATTAGCGGCTTTGACAGGCACAGTAACCATAACGCCATTACGTTCTAAAAGACTTTTAACAGCCTCATACTGATGAAATATGAGAAATAAAATACATTTCGCAAATATTCTTCCAGTTTAGCATATTTCCTAGCTTACCTCACCGTCCTGTTGTGGCAGTAAACATTCTCTGGGTCCCAACAATACCACTGTGGCCTCTAGCTCAGTAAAGAAATCATCATCCACAAATTCTAATACTTGAAAGGTACAATCATTTTGTTCCACTGCCGCCACACCCACATTCTTTTGATTATTAAACGTACGCATTTGTAAAGCTAAAATAGTGTTGCCCACTAAGACTTCCTTATTGGAGAAGAGTATGTCTTCAAATTGTAAAAGATTACCCGGCGAACCACGATATTCCACTTGCCAATCACCAGTTGTTGAATGTCTCATATAGACCTCCACACGATAATTGCGTACCAATAGTAGTTCCTTAACAGCTGCTTCAAATTTGTTTTTGGAAAGCATAACATAAGGTGTAGGCTCGCTGTCATCGGGCAGCAAATGGCGTATATAAGCGGTGGACTTATAAATCATACGGGCAATTAAGTCACTATCATCATGGCCATGCACTGTATAGGAATCGGTACGATCAAAGAAACGTACAGTGGTGGAGGGTTTCTAAGAAGTTTTTATATATTTTTAACACAATGAAAGTAGTTGAAATTTATAGCGTAAGGTGTAGTAAAAAAGAAGTCTTTCTGACAGATTAGAGGATTTTTATAAAAAAAAAAATGGTGTTCTATAGACAAATCACGTTCGGACATGAATTTTGTAAACCGAGACTCAGAGGAACGACGGCGAAACCCTAGTCGATGGTTCGAAACTTGATAAGACTGGGCTCTTTTGAGGCTTACGCCATTTGAATTTTCCAATGTTCTGTCAATATGAAAAGACGGTTCCTGGAACCACCTGAAGCTCATAATTATTCCACTAAGTTAGTTAATGTTTGTCAACGCTATATTAGCGAGTTCAATTGCATGGCAGATGCCGTGGTGCTTCTTTTTTATTCAAAAGGGTAACAGGTTATCAAACAAAATAAGTCCTATAGGACTAGAAGGCAAATTCTAATATTGCTAAAAATTGCATTTATTTTATTGTAACAAAATGGATTAGTTTCTACTACACCTTATATTATTAGACAAAACTTACTTCTCCCAATTTTCGCAAATATTTCACAAAATTCCTACAGCCATTGGTGTCTGCAATTGGTTTTTCATTTAGTATTATAAGAACAGACAGAAATTCGTGTTGTACATACCCAAATTTAATTGTGGTCCTTGTTTATTGGCGTTAATGGCTTCCATTTTATTTTTAATAAGAAAATTTATCTCAATTCCCAACTTTTTTACTTTTCCCGACCGAAATTCGCGCGTTAATTCCGCTTTTAAGGATTTCGCACACTAATTTCAAAGAGAAGCTTTTTCTCTTACTATTGTGAATGATCACTGTAAAGTGATGCCTTATTTTTCGTATTTGTACACATAAACTATGTTGAAATTTTTAGTATGGCAACCGTGCAGACTTGTTTATTAATGGAAACGTAAACAAAACCATGGGCAATTAATTAGTATTCAATTAAAATGCATAAAATTATTGCAAAACAACCTAAAGGCTTAGAAAAATAGGTTAAAAACATTAAAGAAGTTAAAGATTATTTAATAAGGGGCCCTCGAAATGCAGCTTAAACGTAGAATTTGCAAAACCTTTAACTTGGAAACTTTTCTTGTGTTATTTGGTGTGTTGTCATTGCTTATTTACCTATACCTGCTGAGAAGTGACATTGAAAAAGGTGGTTGGTCAGTTGACCCACAAGCTACAGTAGATCCCACGTTACTGTATGAGCATAGAGTACAAACAAAATGCTTAAGTGAAACAGAGGAACCTAACAGTGACACTTTAGTTAATGGTTCATCTCTGGATGACACCATAAATGGTTTGGGAGTGGTGCGTAACAAACAAGACAAATATGTACGTGATATAGGTTATAAACAACATGCCTTTAACGCCTTGGTATCAAATAATATTGGTTTGATACGCGACATACCCGACACCAGGCATAAAGTTTGTCCTAGAGCTCCAACTTTGTACTCAGAAGCACTGCCTACTGCATCAATTATCATGTGTTTCTATAATGAACACAAAATGACTTTGTTTCGTTCCATTAAAACCATACTAGAGCGCACTCCTCAGTGGCTATTAAAGGAAATCATATTAGTGGATGACTTTAGCGATTTGCCGGAACTGGAATTTCATTTACAAAGCGAACTCTACAACCAACTCAAATATGACAATTTAAAATATATACGCAACACACAAAGGGAAGGTTTAATAAGGTCACGTGTATTGGGTGCGCGCGAGGCTAAAGGTGAAGTTTTAATTTTTCTAGACTCCCACATAGAAGTCAATCAACAGTGGTCAGAACCTCTGCTGCGTTTAATAAAGCAAGAGAATTCCACTTTGGCAGTGCCTGTCATAGACCTCATTAATGCTGATACATTCCAATATACATCTAGTCCTTTAGTGAGGGGTGGCTTTAATTGGGGCCTACACTACAAATGGGAAAATTTGCCAGAAGGTACTCTGAAACAAGAGCAGGATTTTAAAGGTAAATTTAGTTTTTTTAAAGGGAGAAAGTCATATTATTAAAAATTAATCTTCCTTATTTCTCTTCAAGGTCCATTTAAATCGCCTACTATGGCTGGAGGACTTTTCGCCGTTAACCGCCAGTATTTCGAATATATAGGCAGCTATGACATGGGCATGGATATATGGGGTGGCGAAAATTTGGAAATATCCTTTCGTGTTTGGCAATGTGGTGGTGCCATTAAAATTGTACCCTGCTCTCGTGTAGGGCATATATTTAGAAAACGCCGGCCCTACAGTTCACCCGATGGCAGTAATACCATGTTGAAAAATTCCTTACGCTTAGCTCATGTGTGGCTGGATGATTACAAAAAATATTATCTTAATCACGAAAAAGTAACGCCTCACTTTGACTATGGTGACATTACAGAACGTCTGCAGCTAAGAGAGAAACTAAAATGCAACTCTTTTGAATGGTATCTGAAAAATGTTTATCCCGAACTAAGATTACCGGGTGAAGAAAATAGCAATAAAGAAAAGCCTCCCGTATTTCAACCTTGGCATTCACGTAAACGTAATTATATAACGTCCTACATGCTAAGACTTTCCGGTACCAAACTATGTGCCTCGGTGGTTGCCCCTAAAGTGAAGGGCTTTTGGAAAAAGGGTAGCTCACTGGTTTTACAAAAATGTGAAGAAGGTCGCCATCAAATATGGCATGAAACCGACAAGTCTGAAATCATTTTAGATCGTTTGCTGTGCTTGGAAGCTTCTGGTGATACTCAAGTCATTATTAATAAATGCCATGAAATGTTAGGCGATCAACAATGGCGTCATACTAAAGCCGCACGCAGTCCTTTATACAATATGGCTACTGGTACTTGTTTGAGGGCTGACAAAGCCGAATTAGGTTCAACTTTACGTATGGATTTATGTGCCAAGCATGAGGCTAGTTCATGGGACATTGTAACGGTTACGGGCAAGTAAAGCTGTCAGCTAAGTAACGAATCGATGCGATTTAAAACTGTTTTTGTAAATAAAAGAATTGCGCTTAATTGCACAGCCCGCACCTAGATATTATAACAGAAAGAAGACTTCTTCCACTTGATTATTTTTTATTTTTGCTTTTTTTTTATAATTTACGTCCATTTTTTATACACGCAATATACACGTTTTTAAGATAAATTTTTTATACTCATTTTAATATTTAAAATATTTTTAAGAATATTGTATGTAAGAGCAAATAAATACTTTCCATTTTTGATATTAATTTTAAAAATAAATAAAAGTTATGATGAATTATTGATGCTTAAAAGAGTGGTAAAAATGTGATCACTAAAGTTAAGATAAAATTTAAAGAGCTAAGCCTGTCTCATACAGATTTAGCCTCAAAACATAATATGAACTAGTTAGGTTGATTTAGGGTTGCCAAACCGAAATGGATAGAGTCAGGAAAGAAAAGTACAGAAAACTAACCATATAGGCTAACTGCGAGAGGATTAATACATACCCCCGCCAACCAGCATAATTTTACTATAAATCTTAGAAAATACTTAATATCGGCTTCTGACAGAGTGTTTATTAAACCCAGGGTATTCAATCTTCTCGAAAAATCCATAAAGTCACAGCGGATATAGTTTGTCCTTTTCAACTACTCATCGTCTCCACATACTTTGCAAAAATTCGGTTGATATCTGTTTCAGATCCGCTTAACGACCTGACATCGCAATGTCTTCTAAAGAACCAATTATCAAACTCAAGTTGGGCTTATTGGGGTTCCAGCAAAGACGCTGTTTTTCCACTCCGATTGATGGCTACAGCCTGTATAGCTGCATCTGTATTATCTTCACAGTAACTTGATTGTGGAAGTCATAATACCAATAAAGTGAATGCGTAAGCCCCCTTCGATCTATGGAATGCCACTATGTCCTAGAGATGGCTAGGCAGTCGAGTTGTTTATGAACTGATAGATCTGAAAGACTACAGTCTTGAGCGTTCACAAACTGAATTGACTAGCTGGAATGATATCTTTAGAGGCAGAAATATATTTTTCTTTCTGTTCATTCTTTTTTTTTTTCTAACTTCCTCTTCTCCTGTTGATTGCTTTTTTCCGACTGAAGGATCACTATGGAGAAATAGGTCACTGGGTGAAGACGTGCAATGTGAAATGTTACTCTTTCAACCTAATCTAGCAGGAAATAAGCTCTATAATAGATATAGTCTTAAAGGAATTGTGGTACTGAAGAGATTTTGATGCATGCTGGTTACAAAAAAGGATAGAACTTCTAGGCAGCCTATACCCGTTGATATATATGTTGTAACAAAATAAAATAATTTCGATGTTGTTTTTTTTTTGTTTTCTATAACTACCATTTATTATTACTTTCTTTTTATTTATTTCAACCAATATTCCATTCCATACAGAGTACATTCATGTTGTAAAATGTTCTTTTAATATTCAATATAAACGTCAACCAATGTGAGAGGAGACACAACTAGACAGAATAATCAATTTCTTTAATACTAAATTACAAATCGTAAATAACGTTTAAATGTTATGTTACAGATACGTTAGTTAATGAATAAAAATTTTAAAGGAATTAATTTCCTTACAAAAAATAATAATAAAATATGCAACTCGTTTCTAGAAAATGCACTTTCTTGGACTAACACTGCATTTCATTGTAGTTTTTTTTTTAAATGTTCTTTTTTTTTTTTGTTTTCATTTCTTTAATTAATAATGATATTTAATTAGTTTTTTTTTTGGTTTGTATTTTAATTATTATATGTATTTATTTAAAGACTAACATTTGTTGCTGTTATTTGAAATGTTCTGTATGAAAAAGTTTTTTTTTTAATTTTTTTTTTTGGTTTTTAATTTAATGTTTTAGCTAAAAAGTGTTGTTGTTTTTTTATATAGGTTTCGAGTACTAGATTTTCTTTTTGTTGTTGTTTTATTTTCTTTGTTTATATATGTATATTATACGTATATTTAATATTCTTCTTTTTTTTGTTATTTTATACTTAAAGTTAGAATTATAATAATAATAATAAAGAATAATAATAAGCAGCTATTTGTTCAATTCATTACAGTTAAAAGAAAAAAAAAAAAGAAACTTACAAAACAATTTTTCAAAGTTAAGCAAAGGAAAAAAGGAAGAAAAATTATGAAAAAAATATACAAAAAAAAATATGTTTTATAATATTATAATAATAATGTGTTTCTATATGAAAAAAAAGGAATTGTTTACAGAAAAACCAACAAAAGCCAAAAGAGTTATTATTAAACACATACACACTTATGTTTAACATGAGCACTGATCTTTATTGTTGGGTGTTTCGTTTGTTAGAGAAGTTCGTCCGGGCTGCGAGGGACGATGCTGTACGCCCGATTCTGAAGCATTGAGATCCAAACGTCCCTCTTGTATATTCTGATAAATCTTTCGTGCTGTTTCCAAAAATGCTTCTTCCACATTTTGACCCCTGCAAGAAGAAAGCCGAAAATAGTCAGTTTTTTTTCTCCTCAAAATATCCCTTTTATACTCACGTCATGGCACTGGCTTCCAAAAACATTAAACCATTCTCTTTAGCAAATTCTTCAGCTTCTTCGTATGTCACTTCACGGGTACTTTCCAAATCAGATTTATTGCCAATTAGAAAGATCACAGTATTCGGATTAGTTAAGTTGCGTGTATCGGTTAGCCAGCTGCTTAAATGATTGTATGTTGATCGTCTGGTTATATCGTACACCATCAAAGCACCAGCAGCACCGCGATAATACGAACGTGTCACAGCCCTAAAACGTTCTTGACCAGCCGTATCCCAAATTTGTAATTTGATTTTCTTATCATCAACTTCGATGATACGTGTACCGAATTCAACACCAATGGTGTGGGGACAATTGGCCATAACTGTAATAAAAGAATAATAGGAGAGTAACTCAAGATTAACACCGTGTTGTAAAGGGATTTTCTTAATATTCATTCATTCTAAAACAAGTCCTTCTGCTGGTCTACTAATTTGAAACGAAAGCTCCCTAAACGGTTTACTATTTCTAACTTTAGAATCACATTCAAACTAGAAAAATATTTTATAGCTTTTGCTCAGAAAGTCTCAATTCGGAAGGAAAAACGTTTTTTACTATAGGATAATGGCTTTCAGTGCTAGAGTATTTTGTAAAGATGTGGTTTTCGTTGGCAGTTAAACGGTCCTGAGGACAATAAAAAAGGGATGACGTACGTCTTTGTTGAGTTTCGAGGCAGAGAGAAATTCCTGGAAATAAAAAAGCTGATGGACTTGTCAGATTAGGTTGTCAGTCGATCGTTGAAATTATTGTTGGTTTCAATCCCTTATTTTACTATGCCTATGGTGAGAGTTTTATATATTTTTTGTTTCAATCGAAAGACGCAGAACTGGCGCTGTGCTGGAAGCTCAAGATGAGACTAGTGAATGGATTCCTAAGGTTGGTGACGAGGACATTCTATATTCATCCAGCCCTGGGTTTCATAAGACCTCCCTAATGAAGAAGCTTGTGGTTCCACGTAACCTTACCCAAAACTTTTAAAAACTAATATTCTTTATTATTTCCACTCTTACTTACACTTCTTTTCTGTAAACTGATGCAATATACATGATTTTCCCACACCCATATCACCAATTATGATGTATTTGAATATATAATTATAATTATATGGCGCCGAAGACATTGTGGGATCTGAAAATAGAAAATAAAATTAAAATTAAACATTTTACGATACACTACTGCACTGATTACGTTTTATTTATTTAAGATTAAATTTATTATTAACAAATCAATGTGAATGTTTATTGTATACATTTTTCAAAAGCAATATCGATGCCATTATAAAATTTATTATAGAGTGTTAAACAATCGGAGGACATTCTTCTTTTCACTTTCGCTAACATTATAAAAAAAAACTACTTTCAACAATGCGAGTGTTATAAAATAAAATATAGTTGAAGTGGCAATGGAATTAAATGAATGTAGTTTTTTTCGGTAGGAATTGGTAGCGTAGATAAAAAATAAACAGCAAAATTAAAAAAAAAATACAAATTAGCATATGGAATATCAGTTAAAAATTAAAATTAATTCAAGACGTGTGGTTTTTATTTTCAATTTAAACAGGTGCTTCGTCTTAGTAGGTAAACTTAACTTATTTTAATAAAAACACAGCTTGTTTACTGAATTTTGCTTTACAGAAATAACAGTTGTAGTTAAAAAAGAAAATAATTCTCGTTGTCATAGAAAATTAAGGCAATCAAATTTAAAGGGATAGTATTTTAGACAAAAATAAGTTAAGTTAGCTACAACAAACAGTCAAAGAGTAAGTGATGCCTTTATTTTGCTTTATTTTTTCAATTTATAAATAAAAACCAAACTATTTAGATTAACATATAAGCCTACAACCAGAATCTAGAACAATGCCTTCTGTGGATTCCTTTGAGAGTACAGGAAACTAAAAAAGGCAATTGGAGAAAGTAAAAGTGTGTTAATCTAAACAGATTCAATCTAAGGATAGTAATACCTCACAATGACTTTTGCAGAAGTTAAAAAAGGAATAGGAACCTAAGAAAAATTCTTGGGCACCCAGAATTTAGTGACAAAACATGTCCATCCAAATGTGATAGTAGAATTTAAACATTTATAGAACTACTGGATTAGCTGAGAGACACGAAGCAGGAGTTATAATTTGAATATCCCTATTCAGGTAAGGGCCAATGTAGAATTTGTTAAGTTTAGACCGACAATCATGCTATAAGCTACACACTAGCTTTATAGCGACCTAAGCTTTAAACTTTTAATAATTTACGGTGAAGTGATTGAAGTGCCTAAAATCCGAGCACTCCAGATTCAAAAGGTTAGGAAAAGCAAAACAGTTTCCATAATGGTTTTCGAAATTTGAAGATTAAGGCTTTATCCTAGATAGGATAATGTTTACAACGAATATGTTAGGAACGCCGGGCAAAGATACCTCTTACGAAACAGTAAGTGTAATACAGTAATATTTTTAAGTATTTTTGTATAACTACCAACACAAATGAAGTCGTGTAAATATACGAAAACATTCCAATTGTTTTTCTGTAGTAAATTAACAACGCATTTAAATAATTTCTTGGTGAATAGGCAACAAAGAAAATATTCTTCATATTGTTGTAACAATTCATTGCAATAACAATAAATTAAAAGCACAAGCACATCCAAGCATTTGTTTCTAAATATCGGTCAATAACAAGAATTGAAATAAAAGAGGAATTACCAAACAAAACAAATATAAAATTTCTTATCAGTTTGAATATGAGAACCTAAAAATATATGATTTGTAATAAAATAATAAACATAAAACAACAACAAAATAAATAATGTTAATGAGGGCTATTCATCGTTTGAACAAAAATCATATCATCACTTAAGTTTTATCTTTAAAATTTTAATAATAAGGGGAATAACGCCTCTTGCTCATATCCTTAAGTTATGCAAGTACATAAAGAAATATCATTTTAAGCATACAAGCATGTTAATATTTTATTCAACGTTTAACAACTACTGTTGCGCACTGTTTTTTCTTGCCTATTGCTTTTCACTGTTACTACTACTTAAAATTAAAGGGGGTGTTGACAGACCGACAAAACAATAACAAATATATGGTAAATATAACGGAACTACTTCCTCACATTTCATATTTTTTTATTGTCAACGCCACAAGCTTGCACAAGTTGTTGCTGTTTTTTCTCTTTTTTGATTATTTTTAACCTATAGATTAAGCCAAGATCTTATAAAACAACAACAAAACCAAAGAAAGACAAAAACAACAATAAATTAAAATATGATTCATTGAACAACGATATAAAAACCCAGTAAGTGCAGACAGAGCAGACACCTTTAGACCCTTTACTGTATAGCTCTTATGGAATAATTTAATAATTAAAGAAATCGTTTTGAAATAAATAAATCCTATTAATTATAAACATCGTTGTTTTTGTTTGTTCGCCTTGGTAAACACTGATAAAAAGAAATTAATTTCAACTAAAATGATGATGAATTAATACAACTTAATTTTCAATACACACTCCCACCAACACATAGACATTTTACATTAATATAATATAATTAAATATTATGGTTAGTTTTTAAACAGTTTTTTTTCTATAATTTGTTTTAATATTGTATTTAATACTCGATAATTCTGCGTTTTCTCTTTATTGTTAAAGCAACACTCACTCACTCACTTTTACATACAACACAGTAAAATCACTAAAATTACGTGTTTGAAGAGTGCCAATAAAATGCAGCAAATATATTACAAATTTTAAGTTTATTTAATTAATAATGCGTTATAGCTTAAAAGTTTTGTATTAAAATTAATTAAATTGTTTTTTATTACTTTATAGCTATAAATATTTATTTCTCTCTAACTTCTCAATTTTTTCAGTGTTTTTTCTGGTATATCGTTGTTTTGCTTTTCTACAATTGCAAGCGATGGCACTTGACAAACGATAAATGCTAATCGTTGTTATTTACCAATCACAATAGAGTTTTGTTATTGTTTATATAGCTACCAAGCATTCACAATAGTGTTATAATAAATCAGTTGTTTTTTACACTCTCTCTCAGTTGTCACACGTGCCAGAGCACAAAAGAACTGTTTACATTTTATAACAAATTTAATTTATTTGAAAAATTAATTCAATTTGTATTATTTTTTAAATTTAATATAATAAAACTATGCTAAAATGTTTGTTAACGAAGTAAATGAAGTTAAAATATATAACCTAAGTGCGGGTAAATCGGTGCCAGATGTAAGTTTGTCTCTTAAATACCTACAAAAGTTCCCTAATTAATATGCTTTTGTTCCTTTTAGTGGCTTACCGATCGCCGGAAAAAGTCCCAGCTCATGAAAAAGGTGGACTCAAGACGGCAAATAGAATTAATACAAGATTTTGATATGCCTGGTGTCTGTACATCCATCAGAATGTCACCCGATATGCAGTACATATTGGCTACAGGCACTTACAAGCCTCGAGTCAAATGTTTTGAAGTTTCAAATTTATCCATAAAATTTGAAAGATGTTTTGATTCCGAAGTAACCACCTTTGAGATCATAAGTGATGATTATAGTAAAATGGTATTTTTACAATGTGATCGTTATGTTGAGATACATGCAGCGCATGGCAGACACTACCGCCTGAGAATACCTCGTTTTGGTAGAGATATGAAATATCATAAACCATCCTGTGATCTATTCATAGTAGGCACCACTAATGTAAGTATTTAAACAATAATTTACAAAAATTCTTACTTTTTCTAACCAAAAGAACATCTTTAATAGGAAATCTATCGTTTAAACCTGGAAAGAGGCCAATTTCTGCAACCTTATGAATCCGAAGGATCTTATCTAAATGCCTGCGAAGTAAGTCCAGAACATGGTTTGTTAATGGTGGGTTCTAGAGAGGGCACAGTGGAAGCTTGGGATCCTCGTAGCAAAAGTAAATGTTCCACTTTGGATGTGGCCATTAAGTTGCCGGGTGTAAAGGAATTTCCCTCCATATCAGCCTTGAAATTTAAAGATGGCCTACATTTGGGTGTGGGCACTAATTCGGGTCATGTTTTACTCTATGATATACGTTCTAAAGAACCTTTACTAGTAAAAGACCACTTAAACAAATTGCCCATTAAACGTTTGGCCTTTAATAATCATCACAATGCCGTGTATTCCTTAGATGAGGCCATGTTGAAGTTATGGGATGAACAAACAGGCAAACAGATTGCTTATATAGAATCCACATCATCTTTCAATGATTTTTGCACAATACCCGATTCGGGTATGTTCTTTTTGGCCCAAGAAGATGTTAAAATGCTGACATTCTATGTGCCTGCCATGGGTCCTGCACCTAGATGGTGTTCTTTCTTGGATAATTTGACTGAAGAAATTGAATCGGAAGTTGTGGAACACATGTATGATGACTATCAATTTGTTACTCAAAAGGAGTTAGAGGAATTGGGTTTGGAGCATCTGATAGGCAGCAATTTACTAAAAGCCTATATGCATGGGTAAGTTTGTGTAAAAAGAAATTAAAAATGTTACATAATAACTAATAAATATCGCTTTTTCAACAGATACTTTATTGATGCTCGTTTGTATAATAAAGCCAAAGCAATGGTTGATCCCTTTGCCTTTGAGCGTTTCCGCAAAGAGAAGATACGCGCAGAAATTGAAAGCGAACGTAAGCCACGTTTGCAACTCAATAGTAAATTGCCTAAAGTCAATCAGGAATTGGCACTTAAAATCATTGATGAACAAACCAATCCATCAGCCAAACAGGCCGCTAAACAGATACCCAGTCTATTGGAGGATAATCGTTTCAAGGCCATGTTTGAAAATACTGACTACAATATTGATAAGAATGCCGAGGAATATAAACTGTTGGCACCAGTTTTAAATCGTTTGGAGAAATCCAAGCTGAAGGAAATTAAGAAACGTGTAGAGGTGGCCCGTGTAAATGAACTGCATGAGGAAGAAAGTAAACCACATGAAGACAGCGATAATGATGAAGATCTGTTTGGTTTAGAAAAAAGCGATGAAGAACGGTCTTCCTCGGGTGCAGAGTCTTCAGATGATGAAGGTGTTAGAGAGTTTAGCAAAGAAATGAAAAAGGCCTATAAAGATGTTAAAAAGCAAAGGACAGAAGAACTCGAAACTCTAAATGAAGAAGAGGAAGAGGCAAAAGAAACACAAAACAATAAACCAACGAAAGCGGTAAACAAAACAAAAGATTTCAAAATAATGGCTTTACAGTCGACCACCGAAATGAGTGCTGTTAAGCGGGGAATGATGAAAGTCACCCTACAAGATCGTGTCGCCAAGGCTGAAGAATCTAATGCTAAAGTCCAAACAATAGGGCGATCATTAGGCAATCGTCAAATGACATTTGATATGAGAAAACCACCCTCAAAGGAAATGCGCAAACGTGAATACCAAATGAAACAACATCGTGAGGAACGCAAAAAGCTGATAAGACCCATAAAATCATTAAAATTGAAAAAAGTTAATTTTAAATGAAATTCTTAAAATGTAATTGTAGAATAGAATGTAAATAAAGTGTGTTTTTATTTAAATAAAATGTTTATTTTACAAAATTCCACCATGCAAATTTCTTAAGTGGATGCAACAAAAAAAACTTCCATCACCTGGACATTTGCCAAAAGTTCTTTAGCTTATCTTTGGTTTCTGTGTATTAAGGGTATAATTATCTTTGCTAACTCTTCCCCACACAATTTGTTATTTGAAATTGTCATTTTAGCATGTGGCCAAAACAGCTGTGTTTAGAAAATTCTGTTAGAAAGTAAATATTGACAAATATTCCCTACAAGATAAGAACGAATTTTGAAACAACTTCAGTTTAAAACTTAACGAAAGAAAAAAAAGAACGTTGCAATTTAAACTTAAGATGTCTGCAGACGAGCGCTTCGAAAAGTAAATTGAATTTTTAAAGAAAATCTAATAAATTCATAACGTTTTTTTTTCGATCATTTTTAGAGTAAATTTATGTGAAAAAGTGGAAAATTTGGAATTGATCAACACAGACGAACCATTTAATTATTTTCAAATACTGCCTTTGGAAATCCAATATCGCATATTCGAATTAGCACCCTTAAAGGATCAATTGGTGGTGGCTAAAGTTTGTAAAACATTTCGCCAAATTATACGGGTCATATGCGAAAAAAAATATAAAATTTTCAATTATAATTATTTAACCTTTAAATACTCCTGGCAGTTGCAAGACTATGAAATATCTGAGTTATGTTATCTATGTGGCCGTGTTGTGGAACGTTTACGTTTTAGTACATATTTCAATATGGATTTACTCAAACATATAGAATGGAGCGGTGTACGCACTAATCCCATGGAGAATTTAAAGTTTTTCATCAACAACAATTTCAAAGGGAACGTAAAATATTTTAAAAACTTACAGGATGTAGAGGTGCAAGGGAAATTTTTACAAGATCAAACAATTTTGGAATTGGCCAAAAACTGCAAGAAATTGAAAACTTTAAGGCTATTAGATGGTGATAATCGCTGGCTTTGGGGAGAACATTTAATGGATCTGGAAGCTATAGAAAATTTAGAATTGAAATCTTGTCGCAATTTAGATCCCAATTATTTGTTAGCAACTAGCCAGAAGAGATGTTTGAAATCTTTAAATATAGTAGAGTGTGAATATTTAAAAGATATTCCTAAAATGTTAAATTTATGCCAACATTGGCAAAATTTAGAAACTTTAAAATTAACCGCCTTTACACAGGATCAAAAATTCTTGCAGGCTATCATCAGTTTACCTCAATTGAAATTGTTACAGTTTTATTGGATTAACTTTATGCCATTAAATTTTGAAGAAAATTTCTTTGTAGAATTGAAAAATCACACTTCCAAGGCTCGTTCACTGAATTTTATAAAATTCGAAAATGATCGTTACTATTTGGAGGATGAATCCCTGCAGCAATGGACGCCAGAGAAATATGCTATTATGCGTGAAAATGTTTGCATTAATGGTCAAGCTTGGCAATGGTCTCAAGAGGTTTTTGATAAAATTTTATCATGTTTCAAGGAATTCATAAATCTACATACACTCACGTTTCAATATTGTCGCCTGTTGGACTATAATCAACTGCAACAATTGGGTTTGAGTTTAAACAATTTAAAATTAATAAAAATTGATGGTTGTCCGAAACCAGAAGATAAACTCTTTCAAACGGAATGGTTATCAGCAGAAAATGACCATGAGTTTGGGAAGAAATGCCAGCTTAATTTTGAAAGTTTTCTATCATTAAAGGAGGTTATGGTAAATACGAATATTAAAACGATCTTTTTAATTATTTTAAAAATCTTCCCTTTCCCTTTTTAGAGTCTTTATGATGATGCGAATTCAAGACAATTTTCTTCATATTATCGTCGAGAGCCTGTTATGCGCAGTATTGAGTGTCAGTTTTGTTAAGAAGAGTTCAAATGTTTTTATTTCATTCATAATTTATTAAGAAAGTGTTCAGATTATTGTTAAAATTTATATAAAGGTGTAGTAAAAAGAAATCTATTATGCTTTGCAATAAATAAAAGACATTATTTTTTAAGAGTTTCCTAGTACAACATCAAAGTCTTTAAAAATCCAAGTTCCACCAAGTACTTTTCGGATTCCTTAAAGGCAACTAATTGCCAACAATTAAAATATTTTTGATAGTTTTCAGACTGTGATTCGAAAAGAAATCATTTTACAGAACCTTCCAGTCACTAATCAGAAGAGACCTATTCACGTGGAGAGCGTAATATCAATTACAGCTTCTCTAACACGATTCGCAAAAGTTGGCATATTATCAATACTACAATCCCGTAATCACGTAAAGAATAATAAAATTTTAAATAAACTCACCTTTATTACTTATGGCACCATTTCTCCCTTGGGTGTGATGGGCATTGGCATCACAACCCATAACGAGATGACATTTTGTTTTATTCGAATAATGTGCCCAGGTGGGGCTACATTCTCGTTGGGTGTGTACATATATAGATGACAGCATTATTTCAGTGCCAGAGTCATCTCTATAAACCTTGTTAGTTACGTCACCTGTACAAAAGACAAAAGAGATTATCAAATTCAATTTACTACCAGCAAGTATACAGAATCTTACCTTATCGCCTGTGTTAGGCACAAGAAGCATATAATGTGAATCGCCCAAATCAAGAATCCTATCCTTTATGGATTTAAGGTTCCTCGATAAGAGCACTATCGATTTCAAGGCGACGTAGGGTATAAAGGAGATTGTGTGAGGCGGCTTTAAAGAGATGCAGAATAAACCGCACCGCTTTCAGCCTCCTCTTGGATTTTGACATCTCCGATATCCGGATGACGGACCTTTAGATGAGCCAATCCACATAATACTCTTCCTCCCTTTGCCCTCAACCACTTAAACGAAGAGTTATCCACTGCAATGCGAATATCGCAACCTTTGTATTTCCCTTCAACAGCTAGAGAGTTGACAATTACCCACGAACTGGTGTCTAATCCGTCGTTTTGCTTCCCAATAAGTTCAGGTATGCCGTTCACGTTCTTAATCGTAGGCGGAACCCAAACCGTTACAATTGGGCGCAGGGGTAGTTGGGATTGAGGAATCACTTCCAATTCAGCTCCAGGCCACGGTTCACCAAGGCGCTTTATTGCTTCAGAGAGGAACTTTACAGTTTCCTCATTTTCACAGTCCACAACCTTGATTCCTCTTGACCATCCAATGGAAGAGATGCGGGCATTACTGCCGTCACAACTCTTTTCCATCATCAATTCGACGAGCTTTTCTTCAATAAGGTCCCACTTTTCCGCCGAGATTTTACCGTCCGAATCCGATCTGTCAATGAACGCTACTTTAAGGGAAGGATTAGTTCCTGAGCTCACCTGCTTTTTGGGACGCTTTGAATTGGAGGGTACGTCGTAAGATTTATTTCTTTTCATGGAACTTCCTTTTTGGGGAAATTGTCGGGAGGGTTGAGCGAACGCTGTATTTTCCATTATTTTTTTCATTTTGGATAGGAGATTAGCGGTAGATTCTATCCCCTTTTCCCTATCGATAGTAAAAGGTGCAATCGTATTATTTACAGGAGGTTTGGAGAATTGAGGTACGAAGGGTGTAAAACTCTCAGTGGATACGTTATCTACAGGTTTAGACGTGGAAGCTACTGCCTCCACAATCGTACTATTAGAGAATGTTGGGGACGGAGGAGTTGTTTGTGAAGAGGCTCCACTTAGAGAAACATTATTCGGGTATTTGGCTTCATACCTCGCAACAGTTCTCCTATGTCGTGCCAGCATTTTCTCTTCTAATGGGGAGAACGTATTAGCATCGTAGTGAGCGAATCTTTTCAAAATTGTACACGCCCGGCGATACGTGTTTCTCTCTATGTGTTGTGCGGAGCGTTTTCGTTTTTTCTTCTTGTCAGAGGTGGTACCTTCCGAACCAGTTGCTGATTGAGCTTCGGGGTTAATGGCATTCTCTCTTACGATAGTATAATCACCGTCTTCTTCAGATGACGGATATAACTCCACAGACATATCAACTGTCGATAAAGGAACTGCAGGAGCAGTCACTGCTGGAGCAGTCACTGCTGGAGCAGTCA
>QOCX01000017.1:434697-485575 GCA_005959815.1 Sarcophaga bullata | reverse complement strand
TTCATAACAGAAGAGCCGATATTTGTTTCAAATCGTCTATTAAAGAGGGATGAATAATCTTGTTCAGGGGCGTTTGTCCAGTCATCATCAATTCCAGGTATAATATTAGTGTTGTAGTTGTTTGTTGGATAATTCATATTTAGTTCCCACGAGTGTGGGGGAAAGGAGGTCGATCATGCCATAGCCCCCGTTAGCATGACAAGGACTTGGTAAAAACCTATTACACACTGAGGCGCCCAGGTATCAGTGAGGCTCCGTTCTAATACAGTCGGATTAGACCCCTGACTGCAAACCATCTGATGAGCACGGGTCGCATAACACTCCAGATTAGGGGTATGAATGAAAATATACGTGATCCGACAGTTCGAAAAGATCAAGCATGACATCGATTCGAAACAGAGTCTTCTCACGATATTAGGGTAACCTTTAGTCATGCACTGCAACACACTCTGGGTCACAGAGTGGATTAAAGTACACTTAAGCCCCCACATCGCGACAAGATTGTTACCCAAGTGGAGGATAACTTTACTATATAAAATTTATAATATCGATAACTTTTGCATATGTATCGATAACATTCATTGCATCGATAACAAGCCCAGAGGAATGTTTTTTACAGCGGTAACTTCAATTTTCCTATACATAGCCTTTTACTCTAAAAACAAATGGTGGCATCGAAAACTTTTCTATACAAAATTTGTTAAATAGATAACTTTTCTTAAGAAATTTTAATTAAATTTTAAATTTATTGTATCTATAATTTTTCATCCGAAACCTGCTACATTGATAACTTTTCTATAGAAAAATTATCGATAATATAAATTTTCTATAGAAAAGTTACCCTGATTTATATTATCGATAACTTTTCTATAGTAAATTTATATTATCGATAACTTTTCTATAGAAAATTTATATTATCGATACCTTTTCTATTGGAAATTTATATTATCGATACCTTTTCTATAGAAAATGTATATTATCCATCTTTTCTATGGAAAATATATATTATCGATAACTTTTCTATAAAAAATATATATTATCGATATTTTCTATGGAAAATTTATATTATCGATAACTTTTCTATAAAAAATTTATATTATCGATAACTTTATTATCGAAAATTTTTATTATCGAGAACTTTTCTTTTTTCTTTTGCTATAGAAAATTTATTATATCGATAACATTTCGTAAGACAATTTATTATACCGAAAACTTTCCTTTAGAAAATGTACGGCATCGATAACTTACTAAAAAAATATATATTTTGTCGATAATTTCCTTATAGAAAATGTATTTTACAGATAAGTTTTTTACAGCATATGTATTCATACTGAAAGCAACGCGTCGGACTGTATTCAACTATGGGGAAAAAAGGAATTTTTTTATACTACGCCCGCATCATACTAGCGTGTTATTAATGATATTATATCGTATATATTTTATAAGCAATAGTTAAAGCTTCTTTAGTTACTCTCAATTTACAACAGAAAAAGCTTTTTTTTTTAAAAAAAAAGCCGGTTTACTGAAAATCACAAAGTAAAGCTTGAATTGGTTTTAAACAATAATAGTGTGTTGGTCTAATTCTTATTTAAAAAAAAATCAGTTTTTTTTTGGTAATTTTGTATAAATAAATGTTGAAACTAAAGTTAATATTTAGTTTTATTGAAGTTGTGTTTAAAGTTTGTTGCAAAAAATCTAAAACAAGGTAAAATTTTAACACACCAAAAAAAAAAAAAAAGAAAAAATTACAAAAAAAAAAAAAAAAATTCCCAACAAATAAAAATTATTTAAAGAATTGAAAACATAAAGAATTGTTGTTAATGGCTGAGCACTGAACTCTAACCAATAGAAAAAGCAAAAATTTAAATACAATTGTTTTCTGTTTTCTGTTTTTTTGTTTTTATCTATTAACTTAAAATAATTAAATATAATTAATAAAAGATGCCTTGAAAATAACCCCATAAGAACTCTGTTCTTTTCACAATCAACGTTGCGGAAAATTGTTCACATTCAATCAAATATGAGTAACTAATTAATAATAGTATTTGACATATAATTTGAAATTAATTAATGAATTTAAGATTTGGTTCCTCCTAATCAAATGAAATGGAATTAAGCGGAAATTTGTCAAGCTTTCAAGAAGGAAAAATGTTTGCGATATCAAAGTGAATACAGATTTTTAGCCTGCATAACGAGTGGAATAATAAAAATAAAAAAGAAATTTAAATTATCCTTTCAAGCCAATTACTATCCTATAGCTTGGAGCTTGAGATAGAGATGCATAGTCATTCGTTAGACGGCATAAGAATAAAAATCGTTATATGGACTGGACTGTAAGTAAATAAGATTGTCCATTGAAAACTGCTATATAACCTAAATGGGTTACATTAGAAGTACTAGATCTCTAGATCCTCAAAAATTACAATAACTGTTGACCAATCCCCGAACAAGAGAGTTTAATACAGGCTTGTCTTGATCTTCATAGCGATGAATATGATGTTGTTTTCCTCCTCATACCTTTAAGGACCATCAAGCTTTCACAAAATGTCTCCTTCTTTGCTTTTTTTTAATTTTATTAATCAATTTTATCAAGCAGCAGGTTCTAGTTTATTAGAGTTGTCAAATCTCGTTGTCTAGAAGCAACGTTCTCTTTGAAATTAGAACTTTTCAGATTGGGCTTAGTGGTAAGGAAATTTCTGCTCATTGAGTTCTATTGCTGTTATATATGTTTTGAATTTATTTGTATTTAACGGTGGGCTTCATCCTATGATAGTCTATTAGCATTTAGGGCTTTCCGCAATAGAGGAAAGATCGATGTGCCAATATATTGAATTTAGCAGAGAAAACTCGTAGACTATGGTAAGATTAGTTTGAATACCATGCCTCTTATGATTGTTTTATAATAAAAATTGTCGGTAAATTACCATTGTTAAGGATCTTGAATCTCTAAGAATAATTAATGCAACATCATTATTCCTTTGCGATTCTTCCTATCATTTATAATTTTTTCAACCAATTTTTTCTACTTTAAAAATTAATAAAAATACAAAAAAACACAAATAAAAACAAAAAAAAACAAAAAAAAAAAAAAACTTAAAACACACATTTACACAATTTCAAAACCAAAAATTAGTCATACAACATATGGCTTAAAGGTAACTTTTAAGCCAACTTCATAATTAACAAAAGTAACGTCTTTAACACCAAACGAAAAACAAAAAAAAAAAAAACTTTAATGACGTTAAAAACCAAACGTGCTTTATGGTAATTTGGTTGTTCAGTTAAAAGATCTTCATATAAAAAAACTAATCAATCTCGTAAGCTGTTGTTAAGAAACGTAATTAAAAAATCTGTCTTCTGTCTTTTTGAAATTTAAATTTTGTTTCTAAAAACATAAATGCTGTTCAATAATTAATCATTGCCTGCTGAAGGTTAAAAAACTGTCTGAAATCGAAATTGAAATAAAAGATTTGAATAATGGTCGTGTGTTGAATTAAACAAAAAAGAAAATCATAATAAAACTACAATTTATAGACAATAGTGAAACAGCAGTATACAGTGGGTGATAGTTGATTAGAAATGTTAGAATTTTTTTTTCACTATGATGTTTGGCTGTCTCCTTCAATTAATGCAAAGAAATATTCAGACAAATAAAAACCTGGTTGCTTTTGCTTATACTTTTCTGAATGTTAGTTAGTAGATCTATTCAAAGAGCATTTTTTCTTTATTCGAAAGTATTTATATTTACAGGGTTGTAATATCTTGAAAAGTTATTCATGAAAAGCTTAGTCTTGCAATCAAGCTTACATCTATTAATCTGTAATAATCTGCTGAAACATTAAGAATATTCAGTTTTTCTTAAATACCAGCATGCCTTTGTTAGTAGAAATTATTGAAATAATAAGACAACATTTCTAATTAATTGCCTTCAGCTGTTTCTTGCATAGAACAGGAAACTTTTTTTGTTATAATTGTTGTCAATTATTCAATGATTCAATACAATGCTTAATACTCGCTAATAAGTTTCGTAATGCTGCCTATGAGGAAGTTTAGATTCTATCTAGGCATACGTACGTAGAGTGAGTAAGTCAATATCTGTCATCAGATAACATTTTAATAACATTTCCAATTATACATAGTAAAAGTAATTTTAATTACCGTGATTGAATTAACATTACGTTTCGGAGTATTTAATTATGCTATAAATTATTTAATTATTGACATTTAATTTATTTAACATTTAAACAATTTCAATAATGTTTATAAAAGAGTCGGCATTTATATTTTGAGAAATGAATATAACAGTCCACAGCCAAAGGCCAAATTATTAGTGGGTTATTATTAATGTTACTCAAGAAAATTTTCACAATATATTGGTCTTATGAACATGGAGTATTTTTCCATGAGTATTTCTGGGTCCTAGTTACTCTGCTAATGATAGGCTAACCAACTAAACCAACCACACACTAAAAATACAAAATGAGACTCTTTGTTACTTCGCTTATTAAAGAATGCCAGCTACCCCTACGACTATGGAAACATATTTTATGTATTTATGATGCCTTATTAATATTTCTTAAACAATAAATACCAGCCCTCGTAGAATTTAAGTGTTTTTATTGAAACTAATATGTACCGGTTTATTTGAAACGTAAGAAAAAAGTTTATAGTTTACGTCTTAATGTTTTTTTCTTTCTTGCCTGTCAGACAGTCGTGACTTTTGGTTTTTTCCTTGCCTAATATAAAAACCAGTCTTTTATCTTTTTAGCAAATTACTAAAATGGCTATGTTTTTATTTTTCTAAGACCAGCCAGCAATTAGAAATTAGAATAGCCAAATAATAACACCTGGGTGTTGTTCAGTTGCATGAATGTTACCAAAAACATAGAAATGGACATGAGTTTTTAATGTCATTTAAAGTTTTTTTTTCTTATATTTTCAATATTTTACAATTGTATACTTACAATACATATGTATATTACATGTACATACATATATACAAACTTGTAACATGTAACCTTGATTAATTTAATGATTTTACGAAATTGTCATGTTTGGTAAGAGGAAAAAAAATAAGAGAAAAAGGCAATGATAAAATGTGCAATAAATTGTTAAGATAAGATAAATAATTAAAGAAAAAAAAAAAAGAAAAAAATAAGTTAAACAAACCCACACTCGTATAGATTTTTAAAACTAATACAGTGAAGCAAAAGAAATCAAATTAAAGATAAAAAATTAAATAATTTTTGTGCATCTGTATTAGAACATTGGGACAATATTGTAGAAATTCAAAACTTGGTTTAGAATTTCTGTTTTTTAAGTTACAGATTGAAAGCAATAGAAGGCCTTTATTCCATAGAAAGCAGTGCGTGTTACAGAACGTCTTAAGTCTTAAAAAATATACTGCTTAACAGTAATATTTCCTTAATAGCTAATAATCAAACATACTTTTCATAGCACACTAACAAAATGCAATGTTAATTACTATTGGGCGTAAGTTCTAAGGGTGATTAACCTCAAGCTTTAATAATAAGCGATAATTTACTTAACAAATGGGCATGCTGTACCGAATAATTCTTTCACATGAAATAGTTGTTAGTATATCTCACCTTAAATAGTTTAATGCGTGCTAAAGATGTTTTTTGAATTTAAAACCTTATTATTATTTTTACATTAAAGTTAAGTTAAGTTTTCTATTTTAAAGCGAGATAAATCAATGAGTTTTTTAATAATAGTCCTACCCCACGTCAGTTATAATTTGGATATAAAAATTAACGTTTACAGCTATTAATTTAACACGATCTTGTTGAAAATTTAAAAAAAAACCGAACGTTGCACGCAAATGAGAGATTAAAACGAAAATTTGTAAGCAGTTATACAAAGTATAAGCAGTTGTGATGACAAGGCGTTTAATTGGGTTGTAAAATTCCTTATAAAGGTATGCCGGATAGATATCGTCAATTTGCGGTGGCATTTTCTTTAAAAAACATCAAAAAATGGCTTGGTCTACTTCAGAGACTTTGTAGAAGCCTATACGTACTGTTTGAAACTTAATAATATTTAAGACTGTGGAACGTTTCTGAAGAGCTTAATCTTAGGATATCTTTTTATCTTTTTAGCTATTATAGTGTGTTTTAGAACGATATAGTGGCCCTAAAACACATTACAAAAGTGATTCTGAGAAAGGAATCTGCAACTACTAGCATTGCTATCCTCTCTGGCAGTCAAGGGACAATCTGAGCTTCTTCGGATGCTATCTTCAATGTATCCTCACAGACCCTTACGTCATTACGTAATAGCGAAGTTATTCTTCCCAAATTGGAAGCGATTTATGATAACTTGCCAAACCTTACTGAACTTATATGTCACCACAGTATGTCAGACGATAATTATCGATATTGATAGTTCTTATGAAGGTTTAAAAAAATCCAGAAGCTGTAGAATATTATGAGCAAAAGTGTATCAAGATTATATTTATTTTCTTTGTTAGGCCAACTAATTTTAAGACATTATTAACTGGAAGCCAAACAACGTTTTTATAGCAGACACCTTGAAATGATTTTCACTTTTTGAAATTTTTCAAGTGCATTTAATATAAAATTGCCCACTGCATTTACATGAAATACATGCATACATCATGCATAAATAACTAAAGTCAGGCCAATAGATTTCAACTTACAAGTCAATAAATATTTCATTCTGTTTTTTTCTTTTGATTGTTTAAGCCAAGGTTAATTAGCCATGCACTATGGCTTTAAACACACACACAAACTCAAAGATTTCAAAATGGAAATCTAATGACAGACAGTTTTTTAATAAATTTTAATATTAAATTGAAACGAAAAAATAAAAACAAATGCCATGTGCAATACTAGACTAGAACCCGTTCCGTTTAATTTATTCAAATGTTTGTTTGAATTTCATTTTACAGTTGACATCAAAACATGTTGCGCTTTATGGTAATCGCTTTGTGTTTGACTGTTCCTGCTGTCTGGGGTAATTCAGCTGGTGCACCAGCAGCTGTTTGTAAAAATGGTTTAACACCTGAACATCATGTTGAGCCACAATCGAGTCAAGTGCCTTATAGTTTTTCCGGTAGCAATGCCGTTAAGGCTGGCGATAAAATCACTTTAACTTTGGGTGGCGGTGACTTTTTAGGTTTCGCTTTACAGGCGCAAGATGCTAATGAGAAACCCGTGGGTACATTTAAGGTTATTGAAAGCAATAAATCACAACTCTTGACCTGTTCCAATGCAGGGGTAAGTTACTCGAATCCCGTTTTATAGACAATAAAGCATGTTCTTTAATAATTTTCTTTATTTTCTAGGATACTTTGACCCACGTGCAATTGAATAAAAAGCCTATTACCAGCGTTGAATTCCAATGGATTGCTCCTAGTGATTATAAAGGCGCTGTCAAGTTTGTTGGCACAGTAGCCAAGGATGGTGGCACCTACTGGATCCGTAAGGTCATTAAGGAGGTCTCTGTACAATAAATGTATTATTTTCATATTTCACGTAAATTTTAAGCAAAAAAAAAACAAAAAAAAATTTATTTTTTTATATCAAAATAATGTGATAAATTGTTAATAAATCTTCTTCAACAAGTTTTTTTTTGGAGGCAATATATTGGCACTAAAATTTTTTAGCAGGTGTTTGTTTTTATTACGAGTATAGGCATTTAAAATATAAAAGCTTGAATGGTTTTATAAATGGTAACTAAGATAAACTAAACACCGAGATGGGATATGACACGATCTGGGAACATAAAAGCAGGGAATGGAGTAATTAGAGTCGACACTACCAAAACTTGGCTACAATTTCACTACTAATGTGTAATATGGCTGTGGATGAACTCTTAACTGCCGCTATTATGCAGATGACATAGTTTTGGTGGTAATATCCTTCATTAGTGACAAAATTCAAGAGGATATTAAAGTTGTAAGTTGTTCATGTCTGTGGAACTTATTAGAAACACGAACATTTCTAAATGGATAAATATTCGACTCCTAAAACAGGATGCAAAGTATGTGGGAATAATACTGGACAGTAAACTAACATGGAAAGCTCATGTAGAGCATTTCAAGGAGGGTCATGAACTGCAAGAGAGCTTGCAGATTTCTCAAAGGAAATGGGTTATAAAGGCTAGCATGTATTAGCATAATAGGGGCAATAAGAACCCTGCCCTACAGCGGCCCTATTGGATAGAAGCCCATTGTATATCAGGTATCGAAAATGTAAAAATTAGGGTTAGATTAAGAGGAAACAATACTAATACGGCATTCAGTGCAGAATGAGACAGGATCACAAACGAAAAATAAATTCATGAAATTTACAAAACAATACACAACACTTAATGAACGTCTTGGGAGCTATTTTGCTAAAGAGGAAGGTAGTCTCCTACGTCTGTTTGAACGTATAGGAAGCTGACTCTGCGAGGAGTAAACGGAAACTGTACAAAGTCTTTTAAGACATTGTTTGTTAGGCTCTTTAGTAACATAGACGAAAGTACTTAGTCGATTATTTTTTACGTCATCTTGATTTTACTGCGGATAAAACATGGTTTGGAATTTTCGTGATAGATTTTTATTACATCTCGGTAGAGATAACGTTCCTGATTATTATTTGCTAAGAATGTTATAAATAGCCAGCCCTTCAGTCTGTGAGTTGACACACTCATGATAGTCTATTTATATACTCCATGAACAGTTTTCTTGTTAGGAATGATGGCGCCAACTTAAATAAATTTCGTCACGTCCCAAAATGTTGTGCTGTAAACGCATAAAATTATCTGTCGAATATGTTGAGCAAATAAAATATTTTATAACTTATTAAAAAAAGATAATGAAATGCTAATAAAAATGGTAAATAAATAAATTATTTTTGATTTGTTTAACACTCAGCTCAATCCTACAGTAAATAAAGCGACTTTAGTCGTAATAAAAATGATTCTCGCAAACAAATTAAATTGTTTTCTTTTTACACAGAATTTTACCTATAATTCCTCGAACAGATTTATTATCTTTTCGATAATCAATCTAAACGAACCATACAAATACGGTTGAGAGCGAAGACTTGAAATTATTGTAGAATTAACAGTCGTGTGGGTAAGACCAATAGGCACAGAATTAAAATTTGTTTCCCTTTTAATACAGTAATTTATACTTTTACAGTTACAATGTTGCGTTTAATATTGATTGCTTGCCTGTTGGCTGCCCCTGCTTTGGGACATCCTGGAGGTGCACCTAAAGATTCTTGTAAAAATGGTTTGGTACCAGGCCATCATGCTCAACCTCAAAACACAACAGCTCCTTATAGCTTTTCGGGCGAAGATACCGTTAAGTCTGGTGAAAAAATCAAATTAACTTTATCCGGTGACGATTTCTTGGGATTTATTTTACAAGCTCAGGATGATAGACAAGAACCGGTGGGTACCTTTAAAGTTTTGGAGGAAGACAAGTCTCAACTTTTAAAATGCTCAGCTGAAGGTGTAAGTAAAGAGAAATTTAAAACGTTTTGAATGAATTCAACAATTTTGCTGAAAATTTTCAATCCATTAGGATACCTTAACTCACGTTCATTTGCATAAGAAACCGATAACAAGTGTAGAATTCGAATGGTTAGCACCAGTGGATTACAAGGGTACTGTGAAATTCGTAGCCACTGTGGTTAAAGATTATGCCACATTTTGGGTTGGAAAAATCAACAAGGAAGTTAGTGTCATATAAAGTTAATTTATAGACCTTTGTGATCTATATAATGCCTTCTTATAAAAGTGTATTAAAATTGTAAATAAAATCAACAAATCATCAATAAAATCAACTTTAAAATAAAAAAGTTTTATTAAAGAAAGATGGCTACCTTAATATGGTGGTTCAGTCATGTCTCGAATGGAAGTTTGAAGGTGTGCTTATGAGAGCACTTTTAAAATTCTCGGGGTATAAATAAACGTATTTCCTTAATGGCCAAGAGGGAAACTAGATTTTCTGCTAAGAAGCTGACTGTAACTAGATATACTACATCTATATCTCCTTTTTTCTAAATAATTTAGCTCTCAAGAGATGGTGGATTATGTTATAGAGATGGGTTGGATTGATGAAAGCAATGGAAAATAATTAATTCGAAACGATGGAAAGTAATTATTAATTAGTAGTATTGCTGAGCATTAAGTACTGATATTAGGATTATAATTTAAAGCCAGTTAGTAGGCCCCAGGTTACCGGGTTAATAAAGCTGCTACTCAATCTGTAAGTGTATTGTATTCTCAGACCTTATGTCGCTGACAAACTGTCGTTGTCAACAATGACAATTCCCTTTCCAACACCTGATGTACACTCATGTGCTTCCTTCAAGGACGCATTAGTACCGATCAGGTTCCATTTTATAATTTGTGCTTGTCATTACAGGGTCTATATACTGGGTTGAGGCGATTATCATTGTAAACAAGTGTTTTTAGAACCTTCAACGCCCAATCAGAAAGCCGATTTCTAACTTACTCCTGAATAATTTGATTGAAACAAATCACCTCCTCAATTAATTATCCAACAAAAGTTTAGATTATATTTGATGTAAGGAAATCCTCACTCTCCAATCATCTTTTCCCACTCCAGAGAAATATCCCAGCCCCATCAGCGACGCTGAAGCTTCCCTCTTCGCAAGGTCATCCGTCTGCTAATTGTTATGAGTTCCCACATAATTTGGAATCTTATTCCTCTTGGCTAGCTGATCAGTATTCGAATTAATTTCATTAATTAGATTCCCTAGCTTACCGTTACCCTCTTATTCAGAATGAAAGCAGATACAAAAAATCGAGTTCCTAGACAATGGCAAGAGCGTATGGTTGTTTCATATATTGTCCTCTGTAGAAATTGGTACGTTGTTGTTTTGTATTTTGGTAGACTAGGGACAAAAGGAAGAGCCAACTAAACACATTATTACCATCTTACTAACATCAAGGGACTCCATGTAATACAATAAATAGTTTTAACGTCTACACAGAAGTTAGGGTTACATTACTGAGATTATTTAAAAACACTTGTTCTATATTATTAATCTGAATTTCTTGGAAAACGTTTGCTTTTATAAATTCTTAGAAGTAAAGGTAATTAAAAAGTATATATTAAAATAGATCAAGGCCAGTGATCAGACAAACTCAACGGGGAAAACCTCTCGAGATTATAAAAAAAAATGCAATTATGTATACCTGAAGATTACAGTTGAGTTTAATTAAATGATGAACTTTTTGATAAGAACTTCAATAAGGCATATTACAGGGCATATTACTGTAAAAAAAAGCAAAGCATACGTGAATCCCCTAATCAGCCTTTTCCTTTTTAACAAACAAAAAGACAATGCAATAATAAATACCTACAGATTTTGATAAGAACTTCAACAATGCAATCTCTACAAATTCTGTTTATTAATAAAAACAACAGCAAAGCATTCGTAAGGCCTTTGGTCACTAAGAATTGTATTTCTTTAACTGCAAATTTTCATTTCATTAAAAAATAGCTTCAAATTTGTCATGCCTAATCAAATCTAAGCTGTTAGCGTTTTTAAAGACTGATTCTGCTAATAAAACGTTACAAATAAGACTATAAAGGCTTTTGTAAAATGCAACAATTTTATGCAATAAAATCGATACAAAGGAATAAATGGAATTCAAACTGTGATATTATGTAATCAAAACAAAAAGGAAAAACACTTACTTTTCTAAATGCGTACGTATAGCTTGTATATACCCATTGCGATAATAAAACTGCTCCTCGCGTGTATACCACTGGCGCAATGGACGTAAATCATGAAAAGGATTTTTTGTAACTTTTAAAGTGTGTTCAATATTAACTTTAAGATTTTGTTGTTGGGCAGCATTTTTTAAGGCAGCATAATCAAAGTGGGACTCCTGTTTGGTGAAAGAGGTAAAAACAATGGGTGTATCAAATGTTTGTAGAATTTCTATAAGACCCGGAAACCAAGTATCTTTGGCTTTAATATCATCGTGTTTAACTAAATTTTCTAAGGCGTTTAAATTTGTTAAGCATAAAGCTGTATTAGTAGTTTGGGAATATTCGGAAAAGCCACAGTTAAAAGCCACTATTAAATGCGTATCTTTAGAATTATGTTGGCAATAATCTTGGAATAGTCCTTTAAAGAAGCCAAATTTAACTAAACGTTGTAAGTCCTGAAAATTAAGAATTTTTATTAAAAACAAAAACAGAAAACCTTAAAATTTTAATACCAAAATACCTTGAAAGGAAATTGTAACTCATTGGTTGCGGTTTCTATTAGCTCAGGCCCAATAAATTCTATATTCAGTTCCTTTATGTCAGGATTAAGCATAAAAAATAATTTACAATGTATTTCTTTAAACCATAAGACAGACTCGATACTGGCACCCAATACAAGTATTTTAAAATTCTCGATATCCTGTGTATTCACTTTTATTTGCTCTATGGCATAGCAAGTAGTCATAATACAACTAAAATCGGCAGCATGGGAAAACAATTGATAACTTTTTAGATCTTTATAGGGTTGTTTAGCTAGTGTAAGAGCATAGGTTTCTTCAAAGGCTTTTGAAAGATCCATATTTTCTAAAGACTTCAGTTTGTCTTGGAATTGCATGCAAAACTCATCTTTTATGCTTCGCACTTTATAAGGACAATAATACGTTTGCAAAAGTTTACAAACTTTTTCATGTTCGTCCCTATGCAACTGTTTATGCTCTTCCGTGCAATAAGACTGACAAAGGCATTTGCTGCAATATGCTTTTAAATTTCTGAATTTAAAACACAAAGGGCAGTGGGCTGGAAAAGAAGTAAGTTCTTCTTCTTGGAATTCTAAATTTCTGCCCAAAGTATTCCTTAATAAATACTTTAGTTGTACTGTAGCGGTTTCCACATCCTCCCGTTTACGTATCTCACCTGATACTTGCAATGGATGTTTTAAGTTCAATTTCTTCTTAATTTTTTGTATAGCTTGGCATAATTCTTTATGTATGGGCCAATCAATTTTCTGATGGTCACTATTGCAATATTTAATTAATTGGCAGCCGCTACACGTTAGTAGTTTGGGGAATGTTTCGTTTGCCGGTGGATTGGAGTTGCTCTCTTCATTATAGTTTTGCAACATTAAACATATATTACACTGATATGGAGAGCACAAATCATTGGACATGTCTGCCAAAGAAAATAAAAATTTAATTTTATATAAAAAGGATTAAATGTCGAATTTAAAAATACCTCACAATGTATTTGAAAATTACATACAAAGAAAATGTAATCACCGAGAGGAGGGAAATTGAATTTATATGTTCTACAAAATTCTCTGCTTACGTGTTATTGTGAATGATAGATTATTAATTGAGAGATGCCATACTGTTTTCACTACTAAAATACGTTCAACAGGAGTTGTTATAGGAAAGTAATAGAGAGAACGTATAATATTTTAACACGTTCTACCCGACATATACCATCGGTGGACCACAAGCAATATTATTTATCCTGCTGGCCGTACCTACAAGTGGTCCTTCAATATTTATTATTTTATTTCAAACCATATTGGAAAGAAACAAAATGTTTTCCGTAAAATTTGTTTTCTATACAACCAATAATCTGGTATCACTATATCATCTCCCATCTGAAAAGTTTCACTGTTATTGTGAATGTACATTTGGAAATACAAAGCAGCTGATTAAATTATTATTAATTTAGTTTTAGCAAAACAAATATGAAATTCTAAAAGGCTTCGATAGATACAAAAAATTAATGCAAAATGTGGCGTCATTTAATAAAAACAGTCAAACGTTCTTTAGTCTTAAACTCCCAACAAATACTTTTGAAAAATACAACACAAAAATCGCATTTTATTTATACCAACAGGCAACTGAGATCCTTAGCGTGTTCTGCACCACTACGTAATACAGAAACGGTTACTGCGGTACCGCCTGAAATCAATGAAGGCGATCCCGAGTATATAATACCATATAAAATTGAATATGAAAAACGTGATAGTGCACAGAAACTAATAGACACGTTAAGTAGAAGATTCCGTTTAAGTGAAGAAGATATAGAGCACATAATGAACGATGAAGTGGTAATGAGAAACCAGCGGCAGAAATCTTTAATGCAAACTTTGGATATGTTGTGCATGGAGGGTGTAAGCAAAAGGAATTTTGTTGAATATCCTTGGATTATAACATTGGATAGAAGTAAGTTGTTTATTTAAAAACCAAAAACATATTTCACTCAAGCATTTATTTCTTTCTATGTTTTTAGAAAGATTATCGGAGAAACTTGAAATGGTAAGATCTCTTAACGGTTTCCGGGACCTTAATGATTTTGTGCCATTTTTACGTTTGCAAGTAAATAGACTGCGCAAGCTAGTGGCCTCCTTAAATAGGGAATATAATCAGATTGAATATGGAAATCGTGTTTATTTTATAGCTGAAAAGCTTAATGTACCAGCCGCAACCGTAACGAAATATTTGGTCAATCGTTTGTTTATATTGGAAATGCCCTTAGATATGTTTAAGAAAAATTTAGAGCACATGATTACCTATCAAGTGGAGCCCATGAATATATTAAAGGATCTATGGGGTTTTCGTTATGCCCCCAGAGCTGTAGAGCTAAGACTAAAAAGAGCTTTACAAGCCAAAAAAGATAAAATTATGCCCTGGATGGTTAGATGCCCAGAACCTATATTACAAAAGTAAGTCCATCAAACATATTCATTACAATAGTAATAAAATATTTTATTTTAATTAGGTCTCTACAAATCTCATTGGATGAGTTAGAGGTCTTAGGCGATAAGACCTCTGTAGCGGAATATGTGGGCGAACGTTTAGGTTTTACTGTTGAAGAGGCTCAAGCCATTATGAATAAACATCCTCAGGTTAACACTGTAAGAGTTACAAAAATAAAAGAAGTCCTGGACTATTTGCTTAATGAAGCGAATTTTACACGCTATGAAATCGCTCAAGTGCCACGCGTTTTATGTCACAGTTTGGAGACAACCAAACAACGTTTAGAAGAACTGCAACAGTATGGCTGCCGTCCCTCCAGTTTGGTTATTCTCTGTCGAAGTAAACGTGAATATGAGAAGTTTTTAAATAAATGGCGTAATGCCTATAATCGTAACGCAAACGTTGATCAGGAAACAAAGGAAGAAACATTGTAGTATTTCAAGTAAGACTTAAAGAATTGTTTTTGGTTTTTTTTAATAAAGATATGCGAGGAACGAAATACATGTTTGAATTTTTTTTCTAAATTGTGCAAATCAGCACAAATGTGTCCTACTTTTATAAAAAAAAGTACTGTTATTTTCGGCTTTTTTGGTTTAATATTGTTTAACAATACCTGACTAATCGTGAACGCCACTTTAAGAAGACAGCAAAGAACATAGAGGTCGTGCATCCATTTCGGATACTCAGAAAGTACTACCACAACAACTACAACAAAGTATTAGATACGATGAACGAATATAGGTATCATAAGGTACTGGATGGCCATCCATCCTACGAGGAATCTAAGAATAGGCTTTAATGGACAGAGTTAGAACAGGCTTACGACTGGATTTAAATAAAGCCAATGTGTGACCGATTAGATCATGGACAAGGATCAGGAAAATATTCTAACCAGACTATTGCAGAGTATGTTAGAGAGCATGTTATGATAAAGCCATTATTAGGACGAGTACCCTGGTCAGGGGTTTCTTTAATGGTTTAGATTCTCTGTCGAGAGCGGACATTCGATCTGGCTGAGAGGACTGTAGTTTATTTGACCTCCGGGTATTGTTAAGTACAGATTCTTTAACCTAACGTAACCATACCCAACGATATGGAAGATAAAGACAGCCAAAGGTTTTTGTCGGCCTATGTTACTGAAATAAAACGCCTTTAAGTTTTGTGATTAAATATTTGTTGTCTTTTATATATTTTCTTTATTCATATATATTTGTATGTATGTTGGTATATTTTTGTTTGTTTGTATGTATGTTTGGTTTTAATTTAATAAATAGTTTCTCTTTTGCTTTTCTTTTAATTTTTAATAATTGTTTGTAACACTTAATAACACCAATTAGTTTTGTATTTGTAACACAATAAATAAAACAATTTATTTTTTTTTATTTTTAATTCTTTGTTTTGCACCGATCTCAACAAACACTTACAACAACACAATTTCTGGGATTTCACCAAAAATAATTTGGCAGGAAATTAACTTAAGATTACAGAAAAAAATGGGTAGGAATACTTAAAAATAATTATAAAACGCAACTAGAAACAGAGGGAGAAACACAATATTGAAGTCGAAACAAATGCAAGAAAGAAAAAGTCTTAAACAGAAGAAAAATTAAGAAGAATTCTTATAGGAATAGAATGAAGGAATTAACATAATTATTTAAATTATACTGTCTAGAGTATATAAATATAAAAAAATGCACCTTTTACTTATAAACTAGTTTATGCTTTAGATTCTTTAATTGTTTACTGGTTTCTGTTTAAAATTTCTTTTCTAAAACTTAAAAATTAATTTGTGCTCTACTTTTTGTTTAGCTGAGGCCTCTTTTTCTTTTCGTTTCTTTTGTAACAAACAAGCTCTATAAGTTCCATTTTTTATACTGTTTTTAAACTCTTTGGTTTCGTTTGTAAATAGGGAGTTTAGGGGGGTTTAAACTGTATATGAATATAAAATCTTAAAATAATAATAAAAAAAATAGTTGGTGTACTGTGGTAAACTACTGCACCCTTAAACTTAACTTAATTGTCATCCTTAAGCTTTTTATCCTTCATAAATACTTAATAAAATAATCTTTTTTCTCTTTGTTTTCACACAGGATTTAGTCTCTTAAGGCTTTGCGCCGTTCCCAGGCAACTTGCATAGACCAAATGCTTAAAGGTCTCATATAGCCTATCGAGCGATAACGTTTTTCACCATAAAACGCCTCAGGTGTTTCGAAATTCATACCACATTTTGCCGATATGGTATCATACAAGCCACCGGCAGTTTTGAAACCCTCTTCGAACATGCCCTCTTGAATCATGGTGGCAGCCAAAGCAAATGTTACACCCGGCCATACTTCTTCGGCTTGTATGGTGCTGGTATCCACATGGCCAGGTTTTTCAGGATCACTGTGGGCTATGAAACCATTAGCAGCTCCTATAGAGCCATTATGAAAAGCCATAACATTGTTATCGAAAATGCGTTTCAAAGCCGAGCGTACATTTTCCTTGGGATAGATCTGTAAACAAAGAATTTTTTTTATTATTTTCTATGAATCATTAAAGCTTTAGCTGTGCAATATTTACCTCATAATCAAAACCACAGGTTTTCAAATACCAATGTCCACACAGTTGATCCGCCATAATGGTATCCTTATGGCCGTGGGATGTATCAAAACGATAATAGCTGCCATTCCATAGTTTCTCTTCCAAAGAACGTTTGCCCTTCTCCAATATATCCTGATAACGTAAACAATCATTGGGTTGATCCAAGATATTCGACATCACGGACATGGTTTGTAATGCCGCCAGCCATAAGCCAGCACAATAAGAGCTTGGACCTTCCATAACCCAAGAATCATAAGTTTGATCGGGCATTTTGGTATTTTCAATCAAACCATCATTATCCCTGTCATACTCAACGGTGCGTTCCATTATGCTTTTACAAGCCGGGTACATAGCCTTCAGATAGGTCATGGCATCCATTAGGTAAACCTTGCCATTGGTTTCGTTAATATACATCGAAGCAGATTTACGATTTTCCTTTTTATCCTCCACAGAATTCTTGCGTTTATTATCCTGTGTATACATTTCATATAAACTATCCTTGTCTATAAACTCTATGGAACTAAATTTACTGGCATTGTCAGCTTGGGCCTGGGCCAATTCATTCAGAACATAATAGTCTCTATAGACTTGTAGTACAAATTTCGTATTCAAATCTTTCCAATCATTAACATCGTGTATGTTGTAGCAATTGATAAGAGTAAAAGGTTCCTCATCTGGGTCGCCTAAATCGTGGGGCACACAATTCTTAACTTTGCGTGGCATAACTTTGCCATCGTAAAGCATTTTACGTGTATCGGTTAAGTTAGCAGCAATGGCGTCCTTGAAGTCATATTGTAAACTAACCTGGTAATTAAAAAAAAAAATTATAAAATTTCAATTCAAAAAAATATCTTTAAACAACAAGAACCTGTAAATTCGGCCATAGATGAGCCAAAGCGGGAGATGCATAGAAGTGGACATCATAGGTATTGTACATGCGATATTCATGGCCCTCCAAATAGCCAAAACGACCATAAGCATGACTAGAAAATTTCAAAGAAACCAAAGAATATAGAAATGTAAGTGTTTATCTAACGTAATTGTACGAGGGCAGCAACAAAATTAGCCGAACTATTAAAAGAAACAATGAAATTGGCGTAAAATTTTCTTCATATCTCAAACATAAGCTTCTTTCCGTGTGGTCGATTGTTTTCTCCGACATAGGCAATATCTTTGATGATCTATTTATCGAAAGGACTATACCGATTAGTGCTACGTCTTCCTTCTGGGCAAATGTTTTACCTTGGAGGCACTTCTTCAAGCCATTTATTTGAGTCTATTAAAGTAGTCTAAACGCCAGCTCGGCTAATTTTATTGTTATCACTTACCGGGGATCATTATTTTCCAAATCCTGTCCCAAAGAAGAGTCACACAATAGCCATAGAGAGCCACCATCCGATATATAATAAAGTTGATTAAAAATGGCGCTCTTATACCAATCGGGTAAGCCTCTAAAGATTTAAAATTAAATTTCAAAAACATTTTTTTCTTCTACACAAAAATATTCTACCACTTACTCATCATTTAATATGGGCTTTTGCCAATTATCGATAGCCTTCTCCCAGCTGTTATAGTGTTTTAAACTATACTCACAGATTTTCGCACCGGAATCGCCACAAGCATTAAAATATTTGGTGTAGTAACGCTTATGGGCCTTAAGCTTTTTGGGAAAATGTATGATAGGCATATCCCAGGCCAAAACAAATTCCAAATCATGTGAGGATTTCGGTTTTAAAGATACACGAGCACATAATGCCACGCCCACATCTTTGGCTGAAAAGAAAAAAAAGGATTTTTATCACACGAAAAAATGATCAAATTGATCTGGCAACTTACTTTTTAAACTTTCACTCTCGGCCTCTTCATTTAGTTGACCCTGCTCTTTTAGCTGCTGCCATATGTAATCGCCAGTGCCGCTAGGATCAAACTGTGCACAACGGGATATACTAATTTCGGGTAAAACACGACAAGCCAAATTGTATGAGCAGGGCATATCGTTTATTTTCTGATTAATGGTTACACCCTTGGCATTGCCCTCAACGAACAGTTCGGTTGAAGCACTACCCTCAGCATCTTGTTTCTTATTGCCTGTGCCATTCTTAAAGGTAAAAGTAATTGAGACAGTCCGCTCCTCCTCGCCTACATTCTCCACCGACCAAATAAATACCGCACAAGGCAAACAGGAATCCTTATAATCATGCGGTATGACTGGCGAAATCTGGCGGCACACTAAACGTATGCCATACTCAGAGAGATCATATTCAGTCCAAGCACGCGGATACAGGCCCGTATAATGGCATTTGCTTTCATCCAATAAAGATTGCCAAGTGGCCAGCGGCTGTTTATTACGATTGTTACTGCAATTGGGTAAATGACATTTAGCCTGGCTACTATAACTACTACTAGTGGCATGAAAAGAAAATCATTTCAAGTGTATAGTGGTGATGGTGTTGGATTAACAAACCGAAATCGAAATCGAAAACCATAACCATAACCATAATCGAAAAGAAAAGAAGCCCCCATTATGTAAGTAGTATATCCGAGATCCAATTAATCCAATGGGTGTTTAAGCAAATCATATGGAATAATAAGTTTAAAGTGTTTGAATGTGTGTGTAAAGTTCATATGTGTGTGTGCGTTTAAAAGAAAAATAAAAAAAGGGAAAGAAAGAAAATGTAAATAAAAGTACAATTGAAATTAAAAGAAAGGAAAAAAAACTGTACAAAAACATAGGGTTTGTGTCTTGGCTATTTAGTTTATATGTACATTACATCAGTTAGCATAGCTTTCGTTAGATTAGTTAGTTTACATAGCATTAAGCTAGTTAGGAAATATTAGATTAACTTTTATGTTACACTGTAAATCTGAGAAGAACAATTTGAAATTGATTAATTTGTTTTTGACATACAAAGGGTATGGGGAACTCTTGAGTACTGGTATAAATTATGCATGAGACCGATTATATAGTAAAATGTAATGATTTTGGGTTCTTTGTTGGCTAATATGAGATTGGAGTACATTGAAGCCTGTTTTTTTTATAGGTTCGAAAACCTTTTTGTGTTTTTTCTTCTTCCCGGATTTTGAACTAAGATTACTCGAGTTTATAGTTTATCCTAGCTCTCGCCTTTTGATTGTTTAAATTTCTTTGTAAGGAATTTATCGTAAATTCAGGTGTTCAAATAAAATATGGTGGCTTAGACGAGGTATCACATATTGGCTCTATGGTGCCGTTGGGAAGTCTACTGTGCACCAAACTTGCTCAGTTGACTTCCCTCTGATCTGAGGCTGAGAAGATGGAAGTAAGTTTTATTGCAGTATAATATTGGCCAAACCTGGACTATGGACATGCTGCATTTCTGAGTAGACATAGGCTATACGATTCCATTTATAATTTCCGCGAAAGAATATCTGATTTTAGATTCCGACTACGAAGTTTTGGTCTGAAGTTTTGGAGATGCCCGTTGAGATTCTTGAGTACTTTTTCAGACGAAGGTCTTGACCATATTGAAAGCGGCGTAATGCATGTGGGATGATGGTAGTTTCTCCTGAAATATTTGAATTTACTTAAGACAGCCAGACTGCAGTCAAATCCTTATGAATGCCGAGTATTTCTTAGGGAAATTTTGGGTCATGCCAAGGTAACTCTTATACTGTGTTTCAGAGCAAAGAAACATCGTTGCAGATTGTTTTGCTAATGAACTAAACAGGGTTGGAACAGATCATTTTACAGGACATAGGTGTTTCGATTGCCTCAGTTAAGCAGCGTAATGCTCCCATCATTTTATAGGGGACTCAACTTCGTTCACAGCAGGAAGGTATGTACAATATTGCTAGGTATTGCTGGGCTGTCATATATATATATAGGAGGAGGAGGTGTCCCAGTAAACTCGACATTACTATGATGAATTTTGCAGGAGTTGTAGATCGGAGATGATCAGTCAAGTTGGACTGAACTCCACAGTGCTATTGCGGCAATCTTTATATTGAAATGCGGTTGGTTTCCCAGAGCAAATTTTTGATTACCGTGTTGGATATTAAATGTAATGCCACCATGGGCCTAAACTGTAGTCTAAGTGGGATTTTTCACTTCAAGTCGCCTAACCTAATTCCGTGATTAATTATCTCCTAAAATTTTTTAAACAGTTCCAAAAAAAAACACAATTTTACAGAAATTTATTCGGAGACCTTTGAATTTTTTCTACCTAAACAGGGGAATTACATCATTCTCGATAATTAGAAATATGGTTTTACAAATAAGAGGTTGTACAGCACACACAAAACACAATACAATCATTGTAAAATTAAAAAAAAAAATTAAAAAAAAATGGAAGAAAAATATTTTAAATAATGACATGCAAATAAATACGAGTGTAGCAAGTCACGAAATACAATAAAAGAGAAATACAATACAATAGAGGCACTTTTGTGGTACTCAAAATATAAAAAAAAACAACAAAAAGTAAAAAAAATATAAAAAAAATTAATTCATAAAAAACAGAACTGCCAGAATGTCCCCAAGGATATTAAGGATGTGAAAACAAAATCGTACATATACGCAGTCATATGTATGTATGAATGTAAATATGAAATTTACATTATAAACCTCATTACAAATGCAAAGAAATTCTTTATACAACGTAAGTAGATATGTACGTATATGCAGTGATGTTCAAAAATATATATTCACCACGATCTAACATCTTTGAGGCTAAATCTATACCAAAGAAGAGTGACGCTTCAAAATTTTTGAAGTATAACGGGATTACATTCATAAGAGATCAATAAACAAAGTACAGTTATTTTTTTTTTTTACATATAGAGAGTGAGATATAGTGAGTCTCTTTGTAGAGTAAGTGAATCTATTTTTTTGAACAGGACTGTATGTATGTATGCCAGTATGACCTATAAAATGTGAAAATATTAAGAATTAAACATGACTTGACATGAGGCATGACATATGAAAACACTTATAAAAAATCATGTATAAAGTAAAAGAATTTTAAAATGGTAATGGTAATAAAACTAACGGTTTTTCGTTTTTTTTTTCTTAATACCAACAGAGAGGGAGACTGAGAGAGAGAGAGTGCATTAACAAGATTGTAAAACAAGGTGGCCAGATGTATTGTATTAATTCTGTATGTGAAAACAATTTTTCTTTTACTTTTTACGACACATAATAGTAAAGGGTTACCCATTTTACGGTTTCCAAAGTGAAAATTTTTATTTCATTATAATGTTTCGATCAGTTTATTATCTCCGAAATGTAATTTAAATGATCGCCTCTGGATTGGTTGCGGTCATCTAAGCTTTGTAGGTAATTTCCGCTAATTTTTTCCCAATATTCCAGGCCGTATTTCGGTACTACTGGATAAATATTAGTTTTCAAATGCAAAAAAGTTAGGGGATTATCTGCGTATACCATTCTATGTATACATAGTAGTATGGATCAAACTAGAACTCATTTTTCAACCAGCAAGCACTGGCCGTATTTTATACTTTTTTTTTTGTTGATTTTTACTTCAAATTTAATAATCTAATCTCACTTCATCTGGCAACACTGTTTACTCTTGAGCATAACAATTTTCCATAACTGTCTCTCTCTCTCTCTTATTAACTTATTTAGTCACATACACACTCCATTACAACAGGTGTCAAAATGACAACAACAATACAACACAACCACTTAATAACAACATTACAGAACTCACTTCCATTACATTACAGTGTGCAGGGAGCTGTATAGTGAGGGAATGCAACATACATACCTGCTGGTATTTGATTTCGATAATAAACTTTGAAAGATGGTCTCATCTTTTTGATTTTTAATTGTGACCATGAATTGATTGGCCTGCACCGTGTTGTATTCATAGATGCCAGGACGCATTTGGAAACGACAAAATTCACCAGCATAACCGCGTCCTATGGTACCGCTGCCTATACCGCCCAGAGGTACGCCATACATTTGTTTGCCATGCTCCATGTAGTAGTAGTCCATGTAACAGCGTCTGCCCTCGCGTGACACTTTCCAATAGTAAGCGGCATATCTGCAAAAAAAATACAAAAAAACAAAAACAAATAAGAAATTATTATAAATGTTACACGCATAAAGGGGAGGAGGAGATGTAGGAGATTTTGTTTCTTCTATTGAACACAACAATGATGTCATCATAGTTATACGTTTTGGCTAAAACGTTGTAAGAAAATTTTTATTTATGTTACCAAGTCATTGTCGTCGTTGTTGTCGTTGTTGTCGCAGTCATTGTCAGTTGGTGTTGGATTTCGGTCTACAATGTTAAGACATTTGTTTGGCTGTCAGTGTCGCCTATGAGTATTGCTGTGTGCTGGGGGCTGATTGTTGGGTTTCTTTATCGCATGGTTTCCCTAATACCAGCATGTTTTTTTTTCTATTTTTTTTCCTCTTTTTAAAGGTCAATTATGCTTCAAAGTCAAGAACAATTGCTTGTGGCGAGAAACTTGAGATTGTAGGCAGAAAAAACAATAAAAAAAAACTGAAAAGGAAAGTGGGAATTTTTTTCTTTCTCTGTGAGTGTGTTTCCAAGTGGTTTGAGCATCCCTTTAGGGAATCAGATTAATTTTAATGTCTTAAAGGCATAAGCTTAAAGGCCGTTATGATGCTTAAAAGTTTAAATTCCATGTAAAGGCTAAGAAACACAAAATTAAATAAATTCCTTCTGAATCTTAATCAGCTGGTAAGTGTAAAGCTAATCAGTTATGAGAAACAGACACTAGAGGTTCAGAATGTTGCAGAGATTAGCAGTGAATCCAAGCACCTCCGGAAAGCCATCTGTATACCCAGGGAGGAAAACAGTAACAACGAAGGAAGCAGGTCAGCTAGCACTACCTTTTCCGAAATAGTCGGAATCTGTGAGTTAGGATACAACAACCTAATATGATAAATCGCCTGTTCAATTTAAGAAACTTACAAGGTAGCTCATTTTTTCCCGACTTGACATTTATTATGTGAACTCTTCCCTCTCCGGGCACTGACAAATATGGAGGCATGTCGATTAAAGCACCCTCTCTCTTATTTTCTATTGCAGAAGTTACAAGGCAGGGAAGTCTGTTACATAGTGTTCCTCTGCTTTGGAATCTATGATCGGCCAGATCCTATCAACAGAAATGCCTTGGAATTGATGCTAGCGCATAAAAAAAACTTAGACTGGGTCAACAGTTTTATCACACCACGAATAGTAGTAACCCACAGTCCTTACATGAGGCTCAGCGCACTCTGTTCTGCTTCAAGTAAGACCTGAATACTATACTCCATTGGCTACCACCTTACCTTCTATTGCAGCAATTTAATGGAGCAATTATATGGCCTCAGCGCCCTATGGGATTCTATTTATATTTCTGGTCCCATGATTTCTGATAAGACATTGCCTCAGTGAAGTTGTTTATGCTCCTCTCGTGTTACAGAGTTGACACGTGTAGTATTGCAGGACTCTACTGAACTGTTTTGGATTAGAAGAGCACATGGCCATCCATCGCACTATTGAGGTTCTCAAAGTAACAATACTATTTGAAAGGCATGCCCAATTTAGGAAGGGCTGAGGATCTCAACAGTAAGAAGCAACCAAATTTCAGTGATCGTATCTTGCTATGGAGAGATTATTGATCTTTCATGGTTTCCTAACGGGAATGCTGGATACTAACTAACTTCTGCTGTAAGTGGGGCCTTACTTTTCGCCTAACTAACCTAACCTCCGTGAATAATAGAGTACATACATACATAATTGGCCATTACAACCCTTCAGTCAGGATTACGACCTAGCTTCTCACACCACTTATGTTGTGTGTGTTAATTTTATACATGAGTGGCGGGACCTACAGTTTAAAGTCGACTCCGAACGACAGATTTTTTTTTTTTTTTTAAAAACTTTTCATGGCAATTTTATTTACTCTCAGAGTTTTTGCCTGAAATCTGCTGAGAGGAAGTCGCCGAAGAAAAATATTTTTTCATATTTCGTTTTTGATGACTGATCGGGGATCCGAACCCTGGCCTTTCGTCTAATAAGCCAACACACTACCTACTAGACTACTAATAGAGTATCAGCTAGAAAACTGATCACGATCCGATTGCTTTTGACCCAATCATACCATTTTAGGGCAAATATTTTCTACACACGTTGAAACAAACTTAGAAAGTCATTAAAATATCGATTACAACTCTGCCATACACAGGTTTTTTAATTTGTATTAATTTTCTTTTTAATTTTTCTGTATTATTGTGTGTCATCTTTTCATATTTCTTTTTTTTTTTGTTGTTGTTGTCTTTTTTATTAGAAAGACAAAAGGAAAGAAAGAAAGAAAAACTTTTATAATTAAATTTGTAATGCAAGTGAACGTGCTTTTTATTACTATTAAGTAATCAACTGATATTTCTCTAAAATACCATAAGGCCACCATATTAGGGGTGTTCATTCGTTCAGGTATAAAAGCAACATTGTAAAGAAAATGAAATTTTTGCAAAAATATCTCCTCGAATTTGTTAAACCTTATTGAACTATAAAATGGCCTTCAAAAATTATACGAATTTTTTTCTTCATTCACTTCGATGTGAATGCCCCTAATCTATACAATTAAACATGTCACGTCTCTAGCCGACACGAAATGAAAAGAAAAGTTACAAACTTTATTAACAAAAAAAAAATATGTAAACTTTCCAGTGGCTAGTGTCCTCACTCTAGCCCTACACCTTTATCACATCATTACGATCATATTCATCATCATCATCATCACTGGCACCGTAATAATTATTTACAGGCATTTTGTAAAGAACACACCTTTTAATGGATTTTCAAAGAGACCCCTACCAGCCAATGCCTCCCTACCCCATGAACTTATTCAACTTACTTACTCGCCCACTCACTTGTACATTCAGTCACTTATAGGAGAACAACAGACCAACACCCTTTAAAGTATTGTTTTTAAGGACTTTTCTCTTTTTTTGCATATGTATGTATGGGTTTTTATGTGGGTGTGAACAATACATATATGAAATCAAAGTATTCAGAAAAATAAAGCTTTTAGCATGTCGTCTGTCCATGAGTTGCTGGAAATAGGGAATGTTTTATGGCAGCAAATACTCTCCTATTACGTGTGCAGGTGTATTTACGTGAATACCAATTAATAGTCATGGTAAGTAGTACTCACTGCTTTCTGTGTAGGGAGAAGGAATTACAAATTGGTATCATTTGTCAGGCATAAGGAAGTAAGGAATTGTAGAACCATTTAAATTGAACTAGGCTTTCTACGTAGTATTTCCTCTTTTCAGAGGAGGTGATTTCAATTTTTAAAGCTGAAAATTTATATTAATTTGAAGTAAGGAAGCGTGTAAAATATGAAAATATGCGGGAAATTTAACGTAGTCTTAGGGCTGTCTTGGCTCCATCTACTAGAGCGTTTCACCATCTTCCCGGCCTCCACTGCGTCTTTTGGAGGTCCTTAAAAATTCTTTCAAATTTTGTCACATACTGTCTGCGCTTCTTGAAAAACATCTTTGCTTCTGCATCCAGCTTAATTCGTCTTTCATGGCTACATTTTCGAGAAAGGTAAACCACCGTCGCCCCCTACTTCTACTTCTATCCTATTTGGAGCGGCGCTAACTACGCTTAAGAGCCTTTTGTCATTCTTAGGGCTTCGAGGACGGAGCTATTGAGAGTCGTCGATTATCATTTCCTATTGCGTGATTAAAAATCTACGAAACTGATCCTGAAGACGCCGTAGTCTAGTAGATGTGTGTTAGCTTATTAGACGTGAGTTCATGGTTAAAACCGCAGACAGACATTTTAAACAATGTTTCTTAAATAAAACTGCGATGAAATGTTTCTCAGAAACATATGTAGTTCTGTGAACGTTAGTTTAATATTAGCTTTAGACATTCGACTAGACATGCGGGTTCCCGATACAGGTACCAATCACATTAACTATAACGTTGTCGGATATGCCTTCCCCATAGCACTGCCTGTTCCGTAAAAAAAGTAAATCGTCAACTGATAGGGGCAGTAAAACCATAGTTGCCACTTCAGTCACAATATCATGACAAGTGACGTCACTATTACCATTATTACCGTTTAAAACGCACATATTCTGTGATTATTTAAATTTTTAAATTGGAAAATGGAAGATTTAGATACAGCCTCCCCTTAAAAACATTAAAATGTCTAGATCTGAAATCTTTATTGATTGACAGACAAATAATAGTTATTTACACGTATCCTCCCCTCAAGATATTACCGCAGCTATTAAAAATTCAATAAATTTTCATATCTTAACAAGCACTTACAAATTCGTTGCATATTTTAAAAACGCAATTGCATATTTTCAAGTTACAATGAACTCTCTCTCTCTCTCTGTCTCTAGCACTATTTTTATGCGACATACAGCAACTTTACATAGCAACTAGAGGCGGCACTAGTGTCACTATTGCTGCTGCTTGCAACATACGCATAAATTTCCAAACTAGTGTCGAGACATATTAAAACGTATTGCAACTAAATTTAGCAGCAGCAATTGCCTTAAATGTTCACAAAAAAAAAATGAAAAAATTAAAAGAGAAAAACAAACTGTGAGACAAAGAAAATAAATTTTGAAGCAAAAAAAAAAAAAAAAAAATAAAATAAAACCTTTGTAAATGCTATGGACCTGGTTGATGATGCCAGCATATAAGCATACTCAGCAAAATAAAATCTTGGAGATAAAATTTCCAAAAGATTCTTTGAAAAATTCTATTCACATGCATTGGAAAACTAAAAATACTTTCATTTGACAAATGCCCCACAAATCATGTGTTGCAAGAGGAGGACATTATGTAGCCAATAGAATGCATAAAAGAAATGCTTCCACAAATATTTGCTTAAAATGCTTAAAACTTCAATTTATATTCTGATTTGAAGCAGGAAGAAATGATGCATAAAATATTCATCAAGTTCTACTGTCATGAAGGGGAACGACGGTGTTGCATACATAAAATTGAAGAGAAAGAAATTAGGGGGAGCAGGCAGCAAACTAACAGTTGAATGTACTTTAAGGGCATCGTAATGTTTTCGTGTAATATTTTAAGGCAATAAATCTAAAGATTTTTTTTGTTAATGAAGGCCTATTTATGATAATATTAGTGTTACAGTGTTCAGTGGTTCTGTCGTTCGGAGTCGACTTTAAACTTAGGTCCCGCCACTCATGTATAAAATCAGCACACACAACATATGTGGTGTGAGAAGCTAGGTCGTAATCCTGACTGAAGGGTTGTAATGGCCAATTATGTATGTATGTATGTGTTCAGTGGTTTTCTCTATTCCCTTGTCATTACATATTCGCATATATCGGATGCTAATATTCCGATTGTGTCTGTGTCCGGCAAACTCTGCTATCTTCTCCAGCTATACCCAGTATTCTTGTACAATCTTAGTTATCGTGTACACATTGACTAGATATACTCAGATATCGAATGCGCACAGCGGCAATTCAACGGATCTGAAAAGATTTCACATTCGACTTTGTGGTGTGATCTCGGTCCGTCCCTGAATACTTGAATGACATTCTCTGTATTTCCCAAATTATAAAAAAAATCTTTCATTCTTCGTTTTAGAACCAAAGCGGTTCAGGTATCGTGTAGTCAATAGGAAGATCCAATTAACCATAGAGAGACCGTTGTGCATGAGGCCAATATTTGTTCTAGTAAAACAGAAAAGTCGAAGAAAGCAAAAAAATCTGAAGATGGATAAGAGAGACAAGGAAAAAGAGAGGCAAAAGAGCAAGTAACAAAAACAGAGGGATTCGTTTTACGACAATGGGCGTACATTCCTCAATCAGTTTAATCTAACAACAACAAACAAGAACACCAATAAGAACAGCTCATAGCCTTGCCAGACTAATGGTTTTTGAAACAATTAAATAGATCACCCGCTATAAACAAAGAAATTTATGGATTTTCATCGATTATCGTGAGTTAAAAAGGTTTTCCGTTAAGTGCTATCGCCTTTAAATCGATTACAATACTTCAAAGCATTTAAGGGGTTAAAATTGCTTATGCTGCTGTGCTGTTATACGATTTAAATGAAACACAAAAGTGTGCTAAACATGTTCAATGATTCAGTTCTGCTTCTGCTATTGCTTCTTCTTGCTCTTATCAAAAACTATTGTTCTAGTTTCTCATGCTCTTGATGGGAAACGTTTTATAATAAAACGTAACAGAATATGAAACAAAAACAAAAACAACAATAAAAATAAAATTTTAATTGTTAAACTAGGAAAATAGAAAAAATATGTAGAAAACTAAGTCAAAACCTTCGCATATGAATTTGCATATAAAAAAATTAATCGTTAGTTAATGATTATGTTCGAGGGGAAAGAAAATAAAAAACACAACAAATCCATGTAAAATACAATGCCAACGACAGGCGATAAGCGAAGCAAAGGGTTAAGAAAAATCAACTATAAACTGCGTCATTACGTCTAACGTTGTAATTGTGTTTTATCGTTGAAAATATTGAATTTTTTTCTTTTCAGAATTTTAACGATAAGCTTGTAATAAACCTTATCTCGGTTGTATAATCAAAAAAAAAAAAAAAAAAAAAAAAAGGTTTTTAAATAAATAACGTCCGTCATTTAAACCAACTAATCAGCACATTTGCTTATAACACGTTAGTATTGCATATTGATAGGGATGGGAAGCATTTTCAAATGCAGTTATCAGCTGTTAAATATAGAAAAAAAGTGTAAATTTGTCATCATTATGCATTTATCTTTCCAAAAATTATGTTTTATTTACGATTGTTTATGAAATTAGTTTTTATTTTTACTTTTATTTTCTAATTTTTTTGTTTTTTGTTTTTTTTTTTGATAAGATTTCAGTGAGTCACTACCTTTGTTTTGGGGAATTAAAAATTTTGATAAATTTCGTTAAAAATTAATATTTATTTTAATTATTTCCTCTGACTATATTAACAATTTAATATGTTTCTATACAGGGAAGTCACTAATAATAGTATGATTGATCATTACAATCCTTTATTGAGCATATCCAATCCAGCTTCTCACACCACTCATATTACGTCTGATAATTTTATACATAAGTGGGTCTTACAGTTTAAAATCGACCCAGAATGGTTTACGAAACTTCTGGACTTGACGTCCTCAACTGGCAACGATTTCTCAGCAAAATCTCGGGGCATTTGACGGTAATTCTTATGACTTCTAACACTTAGGGAAATCGCTAAAACATGGATAGTACAGAGCTCATAATCTCTGTAAATTTACAGGCAAAAGGTGTTCGAATGACTCAGTTAAACTGGATGTTCTCCGAACGTTTTATATAAGGCTCAACTTCGTTACCAAAGGGAGAATACTGTTAGGCCTTGTCGGTCTGATATGGATAACATGAGGTTTGTTTACAGTTTTCTATTCTTAAATCGGATGGCCATTCATTTCACTATCCTACTGGAAGACATGTGTATACATTTGGCATTCCCTCCAGTGACTTCAACCGGAGGTGTAGGCCTGAGGAGAAGGACGGAATGTATTTCACCTCCTATGTTAGTGATAAAAATCTTGCTAAGTAGGTTCTAGACTTCTCGTTTACTGTCATCTCTGCACGTAGAAGATATATAGTGATGAAAGCCTATAAAAAATGTTTGATCCCGTGGTTGAATATTTATTTGGAGTATCACAATCAGCTCAATTTCTGGTCTAAACAGGACCTTACACTTCTATAAAGTTCCGTTAACTACACAGGCAGGTCCGCCAGTACCTACAGTCATATCATTGCTGCCTTTGCTAATTCCCTATAACTAAGGTTGCTGTCCTCTTCTGCTAAAAAATATCCGGAATTTCGATGCGTTTGAAAAGAAAAGCTATTTCAGAGGCAATACATGTGTGCTATTCTCCTTTAAGTGATCCCCAAATTTTTCATTTGCTCTTTTGCATGCTCCCCTTGAAACTATTTGCTTTCTTTTTGTAATTCACCTGGTAAATAAATTTATATTTCCCTTTGTCTTTATTGAGATGGTTCCTAAAATGTTAGCTCTCTCACAGCATCCTTGAGTAGTATTTTCCAAACCAATTGTTTTCTTATTTCCTTTTTTTTTTGCATTCTTTACTTTGTAACAAGAAATCCTTTTATCCTTCTGTGTTTCCAATTTTGTTTTGCCGAATTCAAACTGAAAAGGATTCTTTAGAATTCATTCAACTGTTTTGTGTTTGTGTTGCCAACAAAAAGTAACACAAATCCATGGTGGTTAATGTCCTCCCTGAAGGCTTTAACCGCAAATTGAAAGGTTAGGTCAGGGATTTTTCTTCCCCTGCCCCCCCTTTTATGCACTCCTTACAGTTTCCTTGTTTAAAGACTCAATTTGAAAGAAATAAATGCCAAAGGTTTTGAAGACACAGAGGGATAGAGAGAGAGAGAGAGAGCCAGAAAGAGTGAAGCAGAGGGCTTACACAATACAATGTAAGTGACACTCTAATGGATTTTTAATAACTCAAAGCAGTCAAACGCTGTTCAACCATAACCAGCAGTACGCTTAAGGAAAAGAGGTAAGGCTTGCTGTGGCATTTAAAATCAATAAATTTTGTTACACAGTGTAACAATATGTTTCTAAACAAAAGTGTACATTGTATAACAATTATTCCAGGAGGTATAAAAAGACAGGAGGAATTTCTAAAGGTTATAAACGATATGAAAATATGTGGCAGTAGTTTTGGTGCCACATTTGTTATTCAATCACTTTTACGAGCAGCTGACTTAATGCCAGAGGATTTATTTATTTGTGAAGATGTATGTGCCGGTAACACGCACATAAATACGAATTATAAGGTAGGTGGAGGAATGGTATCAGTTGCCAATATTATCAAATACACAATGACTTAAAAGGATTAAATTTGAGGGGATTTATGTGAATGTCTGGAGACGTTTAAGTTATTAAAAATGCATGAAGACTTTCGGATTTAAACTGGATGGGATATGCTGCGACCGCCTTAATTAGCTGACGCATTTGAATTCCTGGGAATTATAAAGTATTTATGCGGTGTAAGACATTGTGTTTTAAAAATCTTTCTTTCGAATCGAATTAATACATAATAACCTTCTTGGTAACAGGGACTTCCCAGGCAATTACATACGTAGCTTTTAAACTCACTAGAACAGACCCATTGAGCAATGGCTAGGTATGCGGCGAGACTTCACATACCTGGTAAATGATTTAAGCAGAAAAATGATTTAAAATAATTGCCAAAACAAACCTTTTTATCTACAAGAAATATGCAATATAATTTTTTTTCAACCGCTACATTGGCAACACTACGTTGGTGTGTGTGCAGACAGGCAACCAGCCATTCCCTGACATAAATTTTTGTTTTACTACCAGCAGACATGGTCACGCTGACGACATATTTGGTTAAAAACAAATTTTACTGGCGTCAGCAGTATTTCGGTATTTTTTTTTTGTCTCTTCTTTCCCATTTTCTTTTTTTTTTCTATTCCTCACTACATCCTTTTGTACACTAACAATTTCCTTTAAAATATTCGTACACACACACACACACACGCCTTTAAACACATTCTTTCACGCGAAAAAGAACAGTTATTTTCAAAGCTCCATTATTGTTTATTAGTTGAACGTACACATACACTCACACATATGCGTTCATTTCAAAGTTCATATTTCTTTGTTAGTTTTTCCAGTGATTTTTGTTTTGCTTTTGTAATACGGTAATGTTGTGATTTTGTTTGAGAGAAATGAAGACAGTACCGTAAGAAAGTGAGAGGAAGTTCTGTAGCAAATACAATACTGTTGAGTGAATGAGTGTTGTTGTTTTATTATTATTATTGTTATTGGTAGGTTAGGATATCATGTTGGTTTTTAGTATTTTGTTATTGTTTTTCTTTGTCAGTGTTGCTCTTGTGCTTAATTTTTTTCCTTTGTATTTCTTTATTTATTCCCTTTTTTGTTATTTCTGCTTCTTTTTAAAAAGCGTAAGTTGGCGAAAGAAAAAGTTTTTTTTTCAAACTTTTAGTTTACCGTAGCAGTAGCAGAAACAAAACAAGTGAAATAAAAGTTAAATGAGTTGAAAGATAAATGGGTCACTGGTATTGGGTGAACATATTATGTACATACGTACTCTGTCTGTCAGATTAAAACTTGGCAACACAATGAACAAAAACAATCATTATTATGTGATGATGGCTATAGCATATAAAGAAAGCGAAAGTAAATTTTTCACAACGGACATTAGGAGGTTAATAAATGTCATCTAAGAAGGAGACTTTCTACAATCATAGTCACCATGAGATGTGGTTTGAGAGTCTTTGCTATGTACGCTTCACCTGTGCCGCAAGGGAAATAGATCAGCCCTCAAGAAAGCGGATAAGTCCTTAAAATTTTACTCACAGTGTGCGTACTAGCCTACTTCGCATATTCTCCGTGCTTGTTATTGACTCCTTTTGCTCCGCTACAGAATCTTAGGTCTAGTATAGGTTATTGCCATCCTGGAGAGTGGCTAATTGTAAGCACAGTGATCTCTAAGCGTCATTGAAAGTGATTCCAGCTTTTTCTGTGTAGTTTCAAAGAAAAAATCGACATCTCAGCACAGTCAAAGCTGAGAATTTTTGATTTCACAATGAATTTTCGTCATTTCCTCATATTTCCTTTTCAGAAGATACCTGCTGAAGCCAAAATGAAGTGGGTGCAGTGAACAGCTCTTCTGTCTCTGAGTTTTGTGGAATAATTTCAATTAATTTCTGTAGCTAGAAACAGTATTTTAAAACCAAAGGACACTTGTTCTGTATAAGGATCGTCTCAAGTAAAATATGTAGATTTGATAATGAGAAGATTGAATCATCGAACCATATACCCGGAATCTGTGTGGCCTTAATGTAGTTCAGAATGATACTTTCGGTTGCTTACTAAGTACTAGGCAGGAAGTTATCGATAAAAACAATGAGCAACGTGCATTGCGAGAGATGTTATAGGGATTTGGGAATCGTATGATTGCAGTACTCTAGCACCCCTACACGACAATAATAATATCCCTCCAATCCGCCTTTTTGGTACTGATACTCACATCATTTTTTTCATATCTTGGCAATCATGATAATTTAAATTGGAGTGGCCAAATTGGCGATACTCTAAACTTAAATAACCTTCAGGATATATTAACTGTTCATATTTACCTGAGCGGATTTTACGATCATCAACTGCAATAGATTTGTTTATTTTTCAAAATGTTACAAAATTTGCAACAAAACCCAGCTGAGTTATGGCTTCCATAGAGCCCCATGGCACGAGTAACTGATTAATAGGTAAAAAATTATTCTCTTTAATTTCCTCTAATAATATGCGGCTTTTTCTTCAACGATCTCTACCTCTGTCTGTAACATTCTTTCATTCATTCACTTATTCATTCTTTCGTTCTCTTACTCTCTCCTTCATTGTTTACAAAATGAAATAAAACTTCAAGCACCTAAATTACCCGCTCTCTTTACAAAGAAGAGCGTAAAATTAAAAACCCACTCTCGAACAAAACTTACCTGCATGCTAAGGGAACCAGCGGCAATGTTTGCTTGATGGAGGGACGCAAGTTCTGGTTTCGTTTCTCTGGCCAGACATGATCAAAATTAAGTTTCAAACCATACTGGGGTATGGCGGTAATTTCATTATGTTGTAATTCCTCATAATTGGCACTGACCGAATCCATGGTGGCGGTGTAGGATAGAACGTTTCAACGTTTGCGAACTTTTTAAATGCAATTTTAATCGTATTTTTATAGTTTTTGTTATTGTTGCTTTTTCTTGTTCCTGTTAAATAAACACGCAACGTTTAGTTTTTTTTCTTCTTTGGCTTTTATCGGGTTTTGTTTGATTTTGTATTTCTAAACAAGTGGCAATTAAATCGAATTTTGTTGTTGTTGTTTTAGTATTTTCGTTTGTTTCTTCTTTTTTAGTTTCTGTTTCACTGGCCTCTTAAGAGTAGGTAGGTTGATTCTCAATGAGCTATTGCTACTGCCATTTATAGCATTTATTTATTATTAATAATGGCCGCTGTTGTTGGCCAATACATAAAAAATATTTTTGTTTTGTTTTACTTTTAATTCATGACTTTCTTTGCTTTTATTTTTAACAATTATTTGCTTAAGTTATTAAAAAGAAATATTTTTCTTTCTTTTGCACTATAAAATCACAAACAAACGCCAAAAAATATTAAAATTTTGTTGTTGACATTTAACTAAATTACACACACGCAACATACACAAGCACACTCTCTGTTATAAATGCAGTAGCTTTACTCTTTTAATAACGTATTTCCACAGACAACGTACCATTAGCTCTCATGTACACGAAACTACTGATGGCATTACTAAACTTTTAGCGAGCATGTAGTGTTAACACTAAACACAAAAACAATAACAACATAAACAGAGGCAGAGACAAAGAGTGAGAGAATATGCACGAGTACTAAAAACAAGCAACAGCTGTTTTACTGTAAACGCTCTCTGTTTATAAGGTTTTAGAGGCATTGTTAAGCAATACAGCTGGGAAAAGAGTTGCCCAGTCAAGAGAAAAATAAAAGAATAGGGGAAAAACAAATAAATTCAAATCAAAAGAAAATCAACAGCAAATCCTTGTATATATCGTCCAAATTAATTTAATTTTTTAAAAAAAGCCTGTAAAATATTGTAACACAGTATTGCCGCTGTTCAGAACATTTCAGTTTACATTGCTAAAAAGAAAAGCATATTTTAAGGCGATTGTATTTTACAAGACCATCTACAATGGCTCTCAAACTTTTACTAGAATTGGGAACGTTATTTTTTAAAATTTCAATTTAATTCAATTGTTCGGAAAATAATCTATTTTTTAAAAAGAGCCAAACAGTTTTAGTGAAATGCCAGAGGTGAATATAATCGGTAGCCATTTTCCTCGAAATTTGCAGATGAACTTTTCTTAATAATTTTACTGGAAGTTGCCTATGGCTGTTGTGCGTTATCGATAACCATCTTCCAATATTTTATTCTATAATTGACCTTTAATTCTTTGAAATTTAAGCGTTTTGGTACTTTATCTTTAACCTGCATCAAACAGCTTAAACTTCCGCATAAATTTAACTCCCCCACATAAATTGATTTTAGCATAAGAAAAGTAACTCAAATGTTACTTTCTCATCAATCATTGTGTTGTTTTCTTAACGCGCTGGTGACCCCTCTCCAAAAGTAACTGTCAATTTTTGATATGTAAGCAACCAATTCCATCAATAGGCACACATTCGCACATAGTGAAAGAAAGAATGAAACTCCTGCACACAGATTGTTTTTATTGTTAAGCATGTGAAGTTAACAAAGCAAAATAACACAAGACAGTAAAGACGAGAACAACAACACAACAACAACAACAATAAACCGCATATAAACATAAACAAACATGACTCGAAAACTGCTAAACATCAATGAACATTGAAGCCAATTTAAACAAAATTTTATGCAAATTCCACCACACGGCCACAAGTTTTAATATTCAGTGGTTTTGGTTGGGATTTATTTTTTTCATTCGCAGATCTAAATGCACACAGTAACCGCAAGTAGTGAGTCAAAATGTCAATTATCTGTGAAAGAAAATAACACGAAACATGTAAGCAAAGGAAAGGTAAAGAGAGAAGAAAAAAAGGAAATCTCGAAAAATCGAAGAACAGGAATCACTTTTCATGTTAAACTGTTTGTAAGAAAAGTTGTTGTTCTTCTGGTCTTCTTTTAAATTTTTGACCACACTTATCAATACAGCCAGCCTAGCTGACTAGCCATTCTTGCAAACTATAGCACAGACAGACAGACAGACGGTTCGTAGCAAGCCAAAAAATAACTGATCATGTTACAATTACCATAAACAGAAGGTGATGTGATGTGATGATATTGAAGAAGGAGTTACCGCTAACGATAACGACGACGATTGGGAAAACAACACCACAAGTTTACCTATACAGTATCCAAAAGATGATATTGACTACGAAGAGTATACCGCTAACCAGGAAAGAAGAAGTTTTCAACAAAATTGCACAAAAAATATTTTCAGGTTTCGCCTGAGTTTACACTTCTTTTGAACTGCTGGTGTTGCTGCTGTTGACTCCTTTAGTACTTTGGCTAATACGAGCAACATGCCAATGTAAATTATGTAAATTGCCTGAGAAATTCACAGTAGTTTTTTAACAAACAAGACAATTTGTAAAGTTCACAACCAAATAATGATAAGAATCTAAGAAATGTCTGAGAGTTTTTGGCAATTTTGGGAATGCTCTTCTTCTTCCGCGAAAACAAAACATCTAAGAGGAGGAACATTTCTTATGGCAGATAATTAACTAAAACATGACAGAAAGGTGCTCAAAAGACGATTGTCATAAATCGTCTTGGAAATGGTTCCAAACTTGGCTTGGATTGCTTTGAAGAAAGAAATTCTCAAACTCGGTTTGAACTAGAAAATCTAAAAAAAAATCCTATAAAAACTGGAAGGAAATAAAACGGACAAAATTAATTTGTACACCCAACATATGTAAGTTTCTGTCAGTTAAATTAAATCCTTATCATTTCTCATCAGCCGTTCAAAACAGGGCTAAGAAAAGAACAAGATAAAAAGAGAAGCAGACTTCAGTATTTAAATTGTGACAGCTTTAGGAATTTAATCTTATCGATAAAATCTTGTGATTATTGTGCTATAATAACATCAACAGAATACATAACGAACGATTGATGGTAAGTGAACTGAGGCGCAATGTAATAACTGGCTATTGTTGCTGGATTACATGCGTACGTATGTGCATATATTCGCATAGCCAGACATTGTAAAACCTGTAATATGATGTACTTAAGGGAACCCCCCATTGATTTACAGTCTGTTATATGGAGTCAGAGAGTAATGCATGAGTTCGTATAGTTTCCAGGCAGTTATTTTCATGCATTAATGCATTTAAATATGAAAATGGAAGGTTATTTGACTTCAAGGTATTAAAACTGTTACGCCTTCTTTTTTTTTTGGGGGGATTTATTTTATATGAAATGTTTTTACATTAACCCGCATCTTAAAATAATTACTATTATTAAGAATAATTTAATTAAAATTTCTATATTTAACTTGTTTTTATGGTAGATGTTACATAAAACATGATTTTTAATTAAAATAACGATTTAGTTACAGTTTTTAACATTTTTAAACGATTTCATACAAAAAAAAAATCCTTTATATTGTAACAGAATGTCCTAAATGGACAATGGCAACACCTTTATTTCATGCTTTCTTTTTAATTATTGTTTATAAACAATCACTAATATGTCTTCCATTAGTACGAAACCAGAGCTAAACAACAACAATTTCTTAAGCGAACAAAGTATTTACATTGTGTGTGCAGCTCACATACGTGTGCTCTATTAGTGAGATTAAAATCTTCTCGCATGGAATTGTTTTTATCTTTCCTTGTTGCTTAGCTAAAAACATTTGTATTGTTGTTATTGTTTATTTGCATAATCTCTCAATCTACATATTGTCTCAGTTGTAAAGCATAACAACTGCTCTGCTCTTTACGTTCAGTGAAGCCATTTCCGTGATATTAAACGCAATTTAACGTTTTTATACGGTTTTTTAGGCAAAATAAATACTTGACAACATTCTTTTTTAGTAATTTTAGTTCTTTTTATACATTCTAATGGCGGTTAGTAATTATTTTGTGAAAATTAGTGTTTTTAGTGATCTTTAAATTGTGTTTAAGTGTATAAATTAAAAATATTAATTATTAAATACATATACAAACAATAATTCATTAAATCAAGTGTAAATAAAACATGTTAAAATACATTTGCCGGCTTTTGTTTGTCATACCTTCTTATAAGAAGAATATGTGCATAGTAATGGGCGTGTGCGTAAAGAAGAAAAAGAAAAAGGGAGCATGGAAGTTCTTCAAAGTAACAAACAGGTGAGTTTGTATCATATTTTTTTTTATTCCAATAAATTTAAAGCGAACACACGTATAAAGTTATGATTTCCATGAAATTTTTAATTATATTTCAATGCACTGTGTACGAAATACTCTCTCTATCGAAATATAAAAAAAATTCTTCGTCGACTTGATTTCAGCAGCCTTCTGGCAAAAACTCTAAGAGTATATTAAATTGTCAATAGCTTGCGCCACTCATGTAAAAAATTAACACATACAACACTGTTGGTTTGAGAAGCTAGGTCGTAATCCTGACTAAAGGATTGTAATGACCATTTAAGTTAAATAAGTAGAACTTAAGTGACGGTAAAACTAAAAATAGAAAAAAAATATTCACAATGTCAAAACAAAATGTAATACAGTGTATTAAGAAATTAATGACACGCTACGTTTTGCAACTCATAAGTATTGTATTGAAAAAAAAACTGTTTTTCTAAGAAAATTAACAAGAAAAATGTAATCAATGAAAGTCGATAAGTAAGTGTGTAATTAAATATTAACCAAATGCCATAAACTTTTCCCGCTATAATATTAACACAATAAAAATAATCAATAAACGGTTTAATAAGCCAATAATAATCTCTTTCATAATTGTTTTAAATTGAATCATCCGTTCTCTCTCTCTCTCTCTCTCTCTCTCTGTTGTTATGTTTACAATATTTAATAGCGTTTAATCTAATAACCCGTCTATTAAACTAATCTCTTGATGATGTTTTTGTAAACACCTCTTTTCATCTCTTCACTGTTGTAGTCGAAATCGACAACAAAAAACATCTCATAATTAACGGTTTAAATTACTATCATTAGTGAGATGAAATGAAATGGAAGGAAAGAAAAAAAGCAAAAGAAAAAAACCTACTTAATCTTAAACTGTTTTAATGTTACCGTTTAGCAGCAATTTTCTTTGTTTTAATAATTTTCTTTATAATGAATGCCCGGCTGCTGCTCTGTTGTAGGCCAGGAAAAACCATTTGGCCAAGAGGCTTAAACATGTTTTTTTTGTGTGTCTGTTTTCTCCATATCTCCTCTATATTTATCGCTTACATTCCAACAGGTACCTGTACTCCTCGTATACTTGCATGTAGTATTTCTAGTCAGTTTTTTTTTGCTGTTTCTTCTCTCTGAAATATTTTCTTTTCGATAAAGAGTGGAAATGTTTAGTTTTATTAATTTTTTACAAGCTCTAATATTACGTAATTGATATTGACAGACACTTTCCAAACAACATTACAAGTAACAGACAAAAAAGAGCATGGAAAACTGCATCCATCTTAGATTTTGATTTTTGTGTTCTAGAAAATATTGCTCCACACACCATTTCCATTGCCAACAAAGTAAGCGTCAGCTGGGAAAATCTCCAGGAAAGCGCTCCAGTAGTCTTGTGTTCTCCAATGATGATCTCGAAAAGGATTCTAAGCTACGGCTGATCTCTTAATGCGAGCTATGCACACATAAGCAATACAATATAGGCATTGCATGGGAACAGGGAGTTGCACTGATATTCCAGGAAAGTAATGCAGCTTAATTGGCCAGATACAATGCAATCGAATTGTCTGTATTGGAAATCTCTTTAAAAACCTACAAGTTTAGGATTGATTTAGGATTTCCTTAATTCGAAATAAAATGCTTCAAATATGGCTAAGATAGAGCAGAAAATCTAACCAATATGTTGGTTCCAGAGGACGTGTCTATATGATACTGTATTGACCTCAAGCTATGGGCATAAGGTATTCCTATAAATGTCTTCTGCAGTCCTGTTACGCGGACAAACTACAGTCTTTTGTTAACTAAAGTGTTCAATAGGGATAACACTCCACCCAACTCAAACCTTTGGCCGGTTATAGCCTTTAAATATTTCTTCCCACCTTACACTTTCAAGCAGAAGCGGGGGGTTGATCACAGTCTCTGTGTGGATTACTGGAGAAAGAGCATTGATGGACATATGGTGTTGCAATATGAGAATAGAAAAAAAGCTGGACAGTCGAACACAGTGCTTTTTGGATACAGTGTTGACAAGTAGCATTTGGTATGCATCACCACAGTCATCAAACACGGCCATGTAACACTTTATCCTCGGGGCATAATTGAGTTTGTCAACTGATGATATAAAGGATGATTTTAAAAGAGGTGTTATTTGTCAAATTTCCAATAGCTATCCCCAATAGTTCGGTGAGATCTCCATAATAAAACACGGGACGTTTACGCAATTGGTGAAGAGTAGTTTACGTGTTTTCCACTACCCTGCAACTTCCACAAAATTGAGAGGCTAGAATGCAAAGTCCAGTAATAACTCCAACAACTAAGCTAAGAGTACACTTTTATAGTTTGAGGAGACCAGATTTGTTGCTATATCTTGCCCGTATCTGAAACCGTCCACGAGGGGTTAACAGAATCTATTAATGCGTTACAAAATCAAAAGGCAATAGGCTTCCCCAAGCAGAGAATACATCAGAATATTTAACGATCGAGTCATGCCAAGGTTATGACAAACCAAACTTCATTCCAGACTTTATCAAGTTGAACTCTAGCTTATAAGGTACTTTGCTTTGTAAGGGAAGGCTTGCAGGTCTGACACGGAGTGTGTTCCCTAAGAGAAATATGTTATTTTGAATATCATTTCCCAGTAACTTCTCTTCTCTCACAACCCTGTACATTTTAAAAAGACATTAAAAAACAATTTCGAAGCAATTCGATCATATGGCTGAGGATACGAATATTGCGCATGCTTAACATGGTTATTGCGAATATTGAGTGGGTTGTCAATTATGTTCACTCTCTGATTACAACAGACTTCTCTATGTCTCTGACTTCTTCTTCTTCTTCTTTTTTTTTGCAAAGCTTGAAATTGTCCACATTTCAAGCCACATCTGTCTATCTGCTAAGTTAAGAAACCAACACCACTCCAACCAACCATTGGAAAGACTTTCTTCATCTTTTTTTTTTTAGCAACGAGTTTAAATAATAATCTTCGCTAAACAAGTAGTTGCTTAGAAAATAATTGTGGTTGTTGCTGTTGCAGCAGCTACTTTTGAAAAAAGTCTGTCATTATGTGGCAATTGACTTTTAAATGCCTGCACATGTCTTGCATATTTAAGTGGGTTAAAAAATTATTTACATTTGGCTTGAAGTCAAAGCACCACCACCACTATCAACCATAACTCCACAGCTCCAATACTAGGAATTCTTCTTCTGTTTTTTTTTTGCCGAAGTTGAAAGTAGACAACATATGCATTGTTTTGTACGAATGTAATGTAATGTAATGAATAAGAGATGTATGCATGAATATAGTTCTTGTTGGCTTATTGTGATTGACAGATTGTAACAATTGAGTTGTCAGAACACGAAGACAAAGTAGGAAGTCAGAATGACAGCAGAAACGAAGAGAAACAATTCAAAAGGAAAATGTGCTGCTGAATTAAATTTTTAATGAAATAGTTAGTGGGGGTCATATTTAAATGATAAGAGAATTCTTTCAATGTAAATTAGTTTAGATAAGGTGGCCGACATTCTTTAAACGCCAAGGTGCTATTGTTGTACTAAAAATGAATTGTGAACTTAGGTTAGACAGCGTAGATTCAGCTGCTAAATGATGTTTGTTAAGATACAGAAAATGGTCTAAGATGGTATAATATTGGCAATGAGAACGTATCCTACAGCGGCTAGAGGCTACATACCCTTAAAGAGAGGAACTCTCTGTATACATATGGGTCAAAGACAAAAAGTGAGTGAAATATGGAAGAAAAGAAGATCTCAAGCCAAAGTTGAGATCAATTTTCAAAGCATAAAGCGAACAGTTCTGCTAAAAGAATAATTTTTCTGAACAGGGATCGCTAAAAGCCCAAAGTATAGACATCGTGATGAGGAAAATGAATCAGTGATGTTTTAATGAATCTTAAAAGAGATTAATTGTCACGAGGTTCACGAGTTCTCTCTAGTTTAGCTGGCATACAAGATTGAAGCAGAGATTACAGAGATAAAATAATAAATAAAATTTCCCCACTGCCGTTGGTCAAAAAGACCCTTAATGTCAATTGAAGCTGTCAGTGAGAATGTCTAACTTATGTTCAGCAAAAAAAGGAACGTCGTCTCGTCTTTGTTACCAGCATAGACGTGCAACTGGGTTGCTTCTTCTCTCTCACACTATTCTGAATGCCTCTCTAGGCCGTATGGTTCAGGCAAGCACAAACGATTGAATACGAATCCGCAAATGTTAATGGGCATCAATAGGCGGTGATATAGCTAGACAGGTCCTCGATCTAAATCCAAACGCCTATAGAAATCGTTAGAAACCTCGAAATACATTGATTCGAATGATAAAAAACAAATGTTCAGCTCGTCATAATAACCTTTAACCAGGTAAAGATGTTGACAAATGACCAGTTAAAGAACAGAGTGTTCATTGATATCCCTTGCACAGCATAAGCAATTCAAACTTCAAAATTCAAAAGAAATTTTTAAGAAAAGAACGAAAGCAAATATTTGTCAAACTTAGTCTTGATTTGAGAGACGGAGCCCATGGTTGTCCAACACAAAGTAAATATCACAGAGTTGTTCAAATTTTGATAAGAGCCAACTGACAGATTTCTGTTGACAAAACCAGTGTTGATATTTCAGTTAAGAGGAGGGAAGTTCAATAAATTACGGGTCTATTGATCTTCTTTCGTAAATTTTGATACTTGCATCGTTCTGTAGTAGGTTTTTAGTGCATGCAACGTAGGGGATTATATGGATCTCCTATTACTCTTTCACTATAAACCCGACAACAGCTATGACAACATATTATATCTTCATAATTATGCATATTAACTTGGAAGCATAAATCTTTAAAGCATTTCTTTTTTTGTAGATAATAATTTGACTCTGTTCTTATGCTCGTATTATGATCGTAAATTATAACCAATCAAGTGTCATATTAAAAAAAAAAATCTCAAATATTCAAATTAAAAACTAAAGAATGGAAAAACAACAACAGGAGAAAGAAAAATTCATTGTAATACAAATTATTATCCGGTTAACAATTTAATTAAAATTTCTTTTTTTTGGTCTGGCTCCTATGCTCTTTAAGAGTTCATTAAATAGGGAAGTTTATGTCTCCTCTCTCTCTCTCTCTATGGCACTTCTAGAGGCCAATTATAATAATTATTGTAATAATTTATGTTTTCTTTTTCTACTCTCTTAAGCTCTATTCTAACCAAAGGCCAAAAGAAGTATACCCCCTCTACCCACAATATCTAAACTCTCAACGAAATGTCTTTATACTGCACTGCTGCCCAACTATAGACAAAGTTGTCTAGCAGATGTGAATGAAACATTTTTATTAAATGCCATGGCATACCATGCCATACCATGCCATACCATGCCATGTTATATGAGGGGCATTTGCTGCCATATGCATGTGAGTGTATTATAAAATGTATGCCTTTAAAAAGATTGACTATATAAATGACTTACTGACCGCCAGTTGGTTTCATATTTCCAGCATGCGTATGCCCCGCTAGAAAGGGCGGGGGCAATACAAAACCAATCAAAATCTAAAAGATCTTATGGCATCATATAATCATAGAGTCACTTTAGTTGGTTTTCATTTATTTTTTATTTTTTATTTTTTTTTTTGAAGTGTTTAAAGGTCTTCTTTAGTTGGTTTCCTGTTTTTCGTTTTGTTTTTCTTTTTTTTTTTAATTTAAAATCTTAAAAATCTTCGCCGTAATTCATATGCAATAAATGGCGAAGTTTTTTTTCTTTTTGCCAAGTATTACCAATCAAATGGGGAAGGTATCCCTATAGTTTAATTGCAGCTTTGAAAGTCAAAATAAGAAAACTGCTGTTCTTCTCAAGATAACCAGATTAGCCTATGCTAAGTTAGTTTAGATGGCGATTGTTTAGTATTTTTCTTTATTTCCAGTGCGCCTTCACTTTATCTGATCATTTGTCAAGATGTTTACCTGGTTCCAGGTCATGTTATACATAATTTCTTTGGTTATACTCAAAGCAAGGTAGCCGTAGTGTATTAGGTACAGTGTAGGATTATTAGGCGAGAGCCCGTGGTTCAAAAACTGGCTCAGACGTCTCGAACAAAAAACGTAAAATTAAAAAATATTTCTTTCGGCGTCTTCCCAGCCTGAGAGCAGATAAAATTGTCATGGAAAGTTACTTAAAAATCTGTCATTCGGAGTCGAAGTAGGTACCGCCACTAATGTAATAAAATTAACACAAACCATATGGTGGTGTGAGAAGCTAAAGTGGCAATCCAGACTAAAAAGGTTGTAATAACGTATCACTGTTGTGGATAGGCACCCATCACTTGGAATGGATAAGTGCTTATTGACTGTATACAGCAGCATTATACTCTCCAGTTGTTGTATAATCTGAAGACTCTTTTTTCCAGTATCACAACCAACAGTTGGATTTAGTGGAGAATAACAAACCTAATGCTCACATGTTACAGTTGAGCTATGGCCGACAGCGGATTATCGTTAGATTAAGACAAGAGTAGACCTTAAACCTTGCGTTTCGGAATACAATAGGTTTTCAAGACCTTTAAGTTGAGTACTTTCAGTGGAACTGTGATTAGCGGAGTGCCAACTGCCGTAATATTATCTCTTCCATGTTGTTAGATTACGCTGTAAATGTTCGATGTTGCTTAATCCAAATAAAAATACAGGCTGAAAGCGGTTTTAAGAACTCTGACTAACTTACCAGCCCTCGCTTAGCACTCGCCCAGCATGTTTCTCATCTTATCATCATGTGGTTTGTCTTATTGTGAATCCTTATGCCTATAGCTTCGATTTTCCTTGAAGTTTCAAGAAAGAACTGGAGTTTATTCAGTTTAATAATTATTTCCTTAAGGTATCCTTCCTTTTTTCATCTCTTGCAATGTTTCTCCCCCCCTCACCAATTGTTGTAATTGCCTATCTTTCTTATTGTTTTAGTACTTAGTACACTGGCCCATGATTTTGATAGACACCGTGTTGATTGCATTTAATTCTTGTATGCAAATTATATTATTTAAGATCTTTGATATTAAATTATACGCTCATCTTAAGATTTATTTTTGATTTTCACGCTGGTTTACAATTTGCCCATAATGATAGTTATTAGTCGTTACTATTCGTTTTATTTTCAGCTTGCTTAAAATAATATATCAGGCATTGGATATTGGCAACTAGATCATCGTTAGCCGCTGCCTATCTATCTGTAAACTATTCTCTGGCTTCCGTAAGCCTTCCCCTGACTTTCCTATGCCTTTTGCATGATTTATTGTGTGTGTCTTGTTTAATTCCATTCCATATATTGCTTAAGTCTTGCTTAAATACTAACTTTATCTAGCCTATAATTTACTTAAGTCATGACTATATTTTGCTTAAACACTTTAGACTTTTCTGTATCCTCCATATCTTATCTATCTATGACTTGTTTAACCTCGTCTTTCAATCTCTTTTTCACAAATTTGTTGCTGTCATTTCAGAAATTTATTGCCTCCTAAACAAACAAATTATCAGTGATTTCATTACCATAATTCAATAGAATTCTCTGTGATGACCCTTTCCTTTTACAATAATCAACCAACCAACCAAACTGTTGCTGGGGACAGCCACTTAAAATTCTGAGACCGTAACTCCTATTTTGAAAGAATCATTGTCGAACCTTTTTTTAAATTATTTTTAGAATTTTGAAAGAAAATGGTTTTTTTTTTTTGGTAGAAATTCCTACTCCTAGAATACCAAGAGCGCTCAAATAAGCCGCCGCCGCTGCTGCTTCTTTTAAGTTAAACTACAATATCCACCCGTAGTGACATTAAATGCACACGAAATTAATAAAAATTGTGTTGGTTCTGACCAAAACTAGACCTCATAACCGATCGTCAATGTTACACATGAGCACGCATGCGCTGTGAACAGTGCGTGTGAAAACACTTGTAAACCTTTCAACGCATTTTGTCTTTCGTCTGTCAATGTCTGTTGCTCTCTAGGCCTGCTCACAAGCTTTTTATTTTTTACATAAAGACACATGGAGACATAGACAGAGAGACAGACCACCCTGGGTGTTTAGAATTCTTTGTGTTCTTTTTATAGAAATTCGTGTGTGTGTGTGTGTGTGTGTAATGTTTACTTTTGTTACGGGAGGGCTTCTTTGGAAAATTCCAATCATTATCGATAATTTAAGTTTGTTTTTGTAGAAAAAGTGATCATTTAAATACAAAGATTTTTCCGGAGAGGAAGAATTTTTCATTTTTTTGAAATGCTGGCCGTAAATTTAAAAAACATGGCTCGCATTTGTTTTCTGTGTTTGAATTTGTATTTGTATTCTAGACAATATGACTTAATTGTTATTTGTTTGACAGGGGCCCCTAAACGTTGGTTGCTTAATTTGAATATTTATTGAAAAAGGAGTTGTTTGTCTATTTAAATTAATAGATGACCAGTCAGTTGGGTTAGAAATGAAGATAAATTAGATGGAATTCATTTAAAGAAGGCAGAATAAAAAGTTTTTGTTCTTTTTATTGGAGGCCTATGCACCGAATTGCGATAAAACGCTTATCGAACATGCTCTACCACTCCACTAAAGAGTATTCGTCTGTCTGCTCATTGCCAAATGACCTGGGAGCCAGCAGACGGTAACCTTGTTCGGTCTACATAGCTGATTCACCTTCTTCAGACAGTCCTGTACTATCCTTGATTTAATCTCATAAAAGCCGAGTGCTGGAATGGTGACTTGGTTGTCAAATTGTGTTGCTATATTTTGCGCCTGAAATATTTCATTCTGATCCATTCATGAACCATCTGTACACGACAAAATAGTTACTCTTTTAAGAGAGTACGCAAGCTTCCAGTTTACTTTATTCATTTTTATTAATAATTTTCGTTGCGCACCACTTCCCAAAATCGTAGAGTCTACAGGTTCAAACCAGGAGAATGCTAAGGAAGGAGCTGTTAGCCAATTTATCCTTTACGTTCCTATTTCGCTTCCTATTCTCCCTTTCCTACTATTTCCTCTCCTTTTTCATATCCCCTTTTATTATTCTCTCATCTTAAGGACGTTTTATACAATGTGTCAACTTGACCTCCGGGTACTATGCATGTCTCATTTGACAAGCACACGTTCTCTAACCTCAACCTAAACCTAGGTTCCGTAATCCCTTAATGATTTTCTTATTACACTTGCCTCCCATCGACTTGACCATTGTTTCTAAAGCATTGGTCTTTACTACAATGCGCAGCAGACTTAAATCTAACAAAGCTTCTGTACAGCAGGTTTTTATTGCCTCTTCTATACTAACACAAGCTAGTCTTTGTTTATTGTTCAATTGAGGAGCTGTTTTTAGATTTGTAATACGAAAAGTTCTAGCAGAATTCAATGTGACCTTGTACAAGTGCCTAGGCGATCTTGACTATATCGCCGACATTTGAGCATTCAAAGGCTTTTCTTAAAAGCAACGGCTGTTAACGATGACGGGATTAGGTTTAGGATGAAATCACTGTATTATACACACCCCAGAGATAAGTTTAGGACTGAGACCTCTAGCTGTGACACCCCTATCGCTCTTCTGTAAGCGTAGATAGCAAAAAACATTGAGAAAAAGTAGGAATTAAATTTTTCTCTTCAATGCTCCCCCTAAAACCAATGAAAACGTGGTTATTTATGGCTTGCAGGCCTATTGCCTATCACTTTTTAGTTAAGCTTTCGAAAACAATTGAACAAACAAGTGATCATCGTTGAGACTCATTCCAAATCGTTTGTCCAACTTATTTCAATATTTGATGGGTTGTCGGCAAAGTTGCTTTACACAACCGTTTTAATACCGCTATTCTCTCTAAATGAGGCTTATAACACGATTTTTCTGTTGGTAACACTTTAATGCGATTTTTATATGCAACCATGATTATCATAAAATGGCCGCCTTTTTAATTCCATTATAATTGCCCAAGTAATACGCATTTATTGTGTAAAATGATCGTCTAATTTGGTACTTAAAACTGTAATTCCCACCAAATGGCAGAAGAAATAGTAGAAGTCATGGTAATAATGCTGCATGTTGGTATTGGTATTGGTATTGGTAACTTGCTGATAAATGGTAACAAATTATGGTTGTTCTTGCATGTTACAGCATTTCTTTTATTGGTAACACCAAATGCCGCTGGCTGGCTGACTCGCTGGCTGGCTGGCAGGCTGACTAAGCTGGCTGTTTGTATTACAAACACAATTTTTTTTTTGAAAACTCTCTCATGCCACAAATGCGGACAGCCGAACTGAAGACTGCCTGTTCGGCTAGTAGAGGCCATAAACAAAAATCTTGTCAATGATTGTTATTTGAACGTGTTGTATTACCAGAAACTATTTCGCTTTTTTTTTTTGTTTTTTTTGTGTTTCTGTTTTCTTCAGCTTCTTCATCGCAAAGCCATGAATTCAAAGCTGAGATTTAAGTTTTCTTTCCTCTTCTTCTTCTTCTTCTTTTTGGTTTTCTTAATGGCCTTAAGGTCATTAGTAGCGAAAAATCCCTCGAACCAGTTTCTTAAAGAGTTTCTGTAAATTTTTTTTATGGCAATCGAGTGTTGTTGGGAGATTTTGTTGGAAACATTTTTATGGCATGTTAAACAGAAAATAATGACACTTTAATGTTAATGGTTTTAATCTTCTCTTCTGCTTCCTTTGCTTCTTGCCTTCCCCATTTTCTTGTAACAGAGATGCGGTACCCGCTTCTTCTCTGGTTGTGGGTACAGGAGGTGTTAAACTGTTTACAATAAAATTCAAGTTAAAGGTCACATGGAGTTTAATTGTTAGGTTATAGGATGGATTTTTACATGACGATATTAAATGATCAATTTAAAAACCATAAATAACAAGCGGGAAAACTTTCTCTGTGCATTATAAAAGGTACTGTACCCTACTACTAGATGGTTGGTTGGTCAGTTGGTTTGAGAACGTGTACAGTCGTAAGGGCAGATAAAAGCCGTACCCACAGCTCCTTGGAAAGGAAAAAATGAATAGAGGAGATACCGAGAGAGAGAGAACAAGATGAATTACACAGGAAACAGATCAATCAGCAATGCATGATTGGTTGTATACTCCTCAGCCAGCTCAATCTCACTAAAAAACCTAAGGAGCATTTAAATATCCGCTTCTGACCGGGAAACGAGCTTTTGAAGAATACTGTACCTAGAGTATTTAACCNTCTCCTGTCAAGGGTTATACAGTTGCAGTCTCCAAGTCTTTCTTATCTCCACATGTCCTGCCATAGTCTCTCATAGATCCCTATAAAGGAACTAACATTGCAATACGTCGTTAAGAAAGCTGTTTCCAGTCTTACCTTGGACTTATTAAGCCGTAGCAGCAAGCTGGTTTTATTATTCCAGATGGACGGAGCAAAATTTTTTTGGCCACGTAACAATCTGACTTATCCTCCCAGAATTTTTCTTACTTTTCCCTAACTTTTCGCCCGAGAACTTAGTTTAACAGAGTGAAGAATTATGGCCAACCATCACATCATCCACCATCACGTACAGAGTAGAATCCCAGTGTGGCAAGAGTGCCAATTAGTTTTACTACTTCGGTCTTTACCAGTCCGGTTTTAA
>QOCX01000017.1:363919-434679 GCA_005959815.1 Sarcophaga bullata | reverse complement strand
AACCAGTGTTAACTTACACCAGCCCGCTAGCCTGGCTATATTCGAGGACCATGTAAGAATTCGTATTTAAAGAAGCTAGGCCAGCAACGGCTTTAATAGAATTTGAAATGGTAAATATCTTTGACTGAAAGATACCTCCGTTGTCATCTGTTTCAGATCCTTATAAGACTTCAGCACTAAACCGCGTTGAGAGTTTTCTACCATCACTTAGTGCCATGCGCAATGAGAAAGCTTAACTCCATATTCCGAACACAGGAGTGAGCGTTCAGGCGCTGTTTCATTAGAAACCTTTAGTCAGGATTACAACCTAGCTTTTCACCCAAGTTGTATGTGTTAAATTTATTCATGAATAGCTGGACCTGCTAATTAATGTCTCCTCCGAACGACAGGTTTTAGAAAAACATTTCATGGTGATTTTATTTTCCTATCAGAGTTTTTGTCTGCAAACTGCTGATAGGAAGTCGTTTTCGTTTTTTTTCGAGTTTTTTGAGCTGGGGTTTGAACCACCGGCTCACGTCTAATATGCCAACACACAATCTACAAGACTACGGTGACTTCAGACAGAGTAGCAATGGTCCTGAGTGCTAACTGAATTCTCACCCATTCAGCCTTACTATGCTGACTTAAAGGGGGGCATCCATTAGTTCCAGTTCATCATTGAAAGTGTTTTTTTTTTTTATTTTATTTTTCGACATACTTTGTCATCTCCGCTTTAAAGCTCACATACAAATCATTGTTAATCCATGAGTTTCTCTTTCATTCGGCTCATGTCCAATGAGGAAGAAAAGAAAAAGAAAAGGAAAATGAAATTTGTAGCAAATAATTCATTTAATGATTGGCAGTCGAATTGTATTTTATTTTTGGTGTACAAACGAGGTTCCCATTATTATAAAGAAACAATTCATTACTACAGCGTCCAACCACCATCGCCACCACCGCTCTACCATATTCATCCAATCCAATCTGTGTTACAGTATTTCCCTGTCTCTGATCGCTTTCTGATTGCAATTCAAAATAATTTCTTAACTTTTGTCATATTGATGACTGGTTGGTTGCTTGCTGGCATAGGCATGAGGCATGAGGCGCACCATTCATTTTGCTTGACTGGCTGACTGACTGTTGGTGGAGGTGATTGTTAAAAGGTTTATGTCTTCACTTTCTTTTTGAATCCCAAAATAAGAGAAGAAAAATGACTTTTTTGCAACAGAATTTATCGCATGAACTTGTTACAATGGCATCAGCATCAGCAACGGCATCGACATCGGCATCACTTGTAGGCGTTTTACCAATTTTAAATGAGTTTTTGTGGTTGTGCTGTGCCTTACTTTTTCGTTCCTTTTTCCGTTAAGAAGACAAAGAAAGTCAAGAAGAAAGAGGGTCTTGTAAGGAAAGTACAGAATGCACACAATCTACATACAAACTAAAATTGAAACAAACAACACACAGACAAACCAACTGACATACACAGCAAATAGTAACTGAAGCACAGAAACAGTAAATGGAACTGAAACAGTAACAGAAACAGTAACAGAAACAGAAACAGACATCATTATGCCTCTCGAAATGCATTTCGACAAAAATGGCAAAATTGATGAGATTTTTTAACCATTTTTGGTTGCGGGAACAAAGTCCCTTTTTTTTCCTCTTCTTCTCCTTCTTCTTCTTCTGCTGATTTTGTTGTTGTTGTGGTTTTATTCTTTCTTTCTTTCTTTCTTTCTTTCTGTCTTTCTCTTTCTTCTGCTTACTGTGATGCTACAAAAATATTGGCTTTGGTGTGTGGTTATCACATTGACTTTGTGGTAAAAGTTAAGGCTGCTTTTGCCAGCCAACTAATGAGCACCTTAAATGGGTTGACTGAATGCAAGGCTTGTAAAAATCACAAGAAAATAAAACCACAAAAAAATAGGCTCCCGGTTTTTTTTTTTTTGAAATTAAAATTGTAATAAAAATTTTAACAAATTCTAAAAAAAAAGAAAAAACGGTTAAGGACACAAATTGTTAACGTTTCGTTGCGTTCGTTCGTGTAACAGTTATGTTGTTCAAAACAAAATGACAATATTTTGTTGTGTGATCGCAATGAAAATGTGTCAAAATTGCCAAAAATTATCTGAAGACGTGCTTTGAAATTGGAAGGCATTTAAAAACTCAACACTAATTGTATGATTTTATAGGGTTTTTTAAAATAAGAAAAATAAAATAAGATTTCTTTCAACAAAAAAAAGTACTTTTTTTAAAAAGGTACCAAAAAGAAAAAGTACTTTCTTTGTAAAAATAAATAAAACTTAATTGTTTAAGTACTTGTTTCTCTTTGTAAGTCGAGAGATTTTGGTATTCCCACAAATGAGTGCAGCACGGGCTGTGGGCTTGAGGAGCAAGAACAGACTGTCTTTCACCGTACGTGCCAGCACACTTTGGCCATGAAGAGCCATTTTTTGACAACTTTCGACTGAATTCTCTTCCTGTAGTTTGGTTTCTTATAACGAATTTTGACCCAAAAAAAAATAATAAATAATATATATACTCTGTAGGTTGGTTTGCTATAAAGAAAGTTAGATCCCCCCGTTGAATATTAATTGCAGTACCACAATGAGCCTAAACTCTGGAGTTTAAACCCCATGAAGAGCATTTTGTACTTTTGATTGAGTCCTGTCCCTAAAAGTTGGTTTCCTACAAAGAATTTTTAATCCTCTAGTTAGATATTAATTGTGGTGATATAATGAGCCTGAACTCTAGTCTAAGACGGCGTCGAAACTCCATGAAGAATCATTTTCTGCCAACTTTCGACTGAACTCTCTTTCAATAGGTTGGTTGCCTAAAAATAATGTGTGATCCCCTAGTTGGACATGTGTGATCCCCTGTATTGACGTACCATAATGAGCCTACCTGACCTAAAACGGAATTTCAACTCCATGAAGAAATATTTTCTGATTTCCTATAAAAAATTTGTGATCCGCTGGTTGGGTGGTATTAATGTGTTATCACTTCACTAGTCTAACCTGACATTTTTTAGATGTGAATAGCAACAAAGATTTGTGAGAATTTTTTATGATGACCACTGATGCCCCTAGGCTGACTTATGTCAATTTACTTGTACTATCGGATTCTCAAAAATCTGTCGTTCGGAGTCGACTTTAAACTGTAGGTCCCGCCCTTCATGTATAAAATTAACACACACAAAATAAGTGGTGTGAGAAGCAAGGCCGTAATCCGGACTGAAGGGTTGTAATGGCCAATTATGTATGTATGTATGTATCGGATTCTGATCTACAGTTATCTGCTTTAAAAAGAACTTTCTTTAAAGGTACTGTAGTCGTATGTACTGTATTCTTATGTACTTTATTCGGTAATACTGTATTCTATTTACTGTATTCGTATGTAATATACATCGTATATAATGTATTCTTGTGTACTGTATTCTTATATAATATAATCGTAAGTACTGTATTCTTTCGTACTGTATTATTGTGTACTGTATTCTTATGTACTGTATTTTCTTGTTTAAAATCTTAATCTTTCTGCAGTTTATTGAAAATTATTTACGGAATTTTTTTTTAATTTATTTGCGTACGGTATTCTTATGTACTGTATAATATTGTTTAAAATACTTCTGCATTTTATTGAAAGTTATTTGCAGCAAATTTTATTTTTTAATTTTTTCCCTTTTCATGCTATTAAAACCAATTCTTCTTGTAAAGGAAAACAAAGAAAATCAAACAAATATTTACAACATAACTTAACTTAACCTCTGTCTGAATTCTGTCTGTCTTAATAATTTATGAGACCCTAGAGGTATTTCATTTAAAGAAACTTGCAGATACGCATAGCAGAACGACATGTAGGAGCAGGGATAGACGGTCAACGTAGACAAACTGAGAAATATTTGTTTTGATTATTAAAAATCCAAAAAAAAAAAAAAATCCCAAAGACAGACAAAAGTCCAGAGTATAACTGCAGCATTAAAGTGTACGAACGACAAATTTTCTTGCACTTTTAATTCTATGCCAGACGTTATGCTTAAGAAATATTTTGTTGTTGTTTGTTGTTATTGCCTGTTACTATTCCTTTTTGATTTTTGAAAAGTATTCCTTGAGTGGTTCTACCACTTTTAATAGGCATGGAAAAGTGCGTGTCGTAAATGTATTTGCCAAGTTAATAAAGGAACACAACCACAAACACAGCCACAACTACAACCACCAATAGCAGAAACTCCTTCTTAAAGTTTTTTCTTTCTTTTCAATTCATTTGCGTTGCTACTGTTTGTTGCATTCACCATCATAGTAAACGTTCTTTAGTCCCGGGTATAGTGTCTACTAGGAGACCATGTTGTGCTTTACTTACTTACTCCATCTCAAATAGTTTTTTTATAAGGTGCCACGTTATTTAGGCTTGTGTTACAATGCTTACGTTTGAATGCTGCATTCCATGTGGCTTGCATTGCTCATGCGAATGTCTAGTTCATGCAATATACAAAGTGCATGCAACGTGTTGCATACACCAACGCAAATTATGTTTACATTGTTGTTCAGAAGAAGAATGAACGCATTTTTTAAGTGAAAAAAAAACCTCCACAACTTTACACAATTTGCCTTATGTTCGCTTTTGTTTTGTGTAGGGCACTTAATAATAGAGAGTCTAAAGCCTTTAAGCTTAATGGCTACTGTTCAGTTGCTTGCTTTGCAATTCCCTTAAAACTTTAAGGAACATGGCCTAATGATTGCACTCTAAAGAATACCAGACTTTAAAAGCAATTCAATTTAAACGAAGGCATTCACAAGAGATTCAAATACGTTGTAGTTTGGTTGTAAACAGTTTCGGATTTAATTGTTCTTTTATCACTCTATTTGGCGGCATAATTTTCTCTTAAGCCGCCTTAATTGAAAAATATTTTTTGAGGCAATTTACTCAGGTTTGTCGGTGTGTTTTATGTGGTCCAAGTCAAAAAGAAAGATTGATTCTTCCTTTGGCGAAAATTTATGGCTTTTATTTATAATGACTCCATGCTTAAATGAGTAAGTAAGTGCTTGAAATGATAGGAAAAATGTGATCGGTTACATAGATCTTAAAGCGCAAGCAAGATATGCTTGATCTTGTGGTTTTGGGAGAATATTTTACGCCTTTTAACTTCTTTTTGTTGTCAAACAGTTTGCTTGCTGAGCTTTGAACAGCTGCTTTACTGTATAAACACATTTTGGTTACAGTCTTATACTCAAAATAAAACTCATCTCCTATGCACATTACTTGTGATGGATTTTATTCAGCTCAGTGTAGTGTTACACTCTGAACTAAGTAACGTAACTCAAAAAATGGAACGAAGCGAGGGGAACATGATGAAAATACCACAAACAAAGTTTGCATACTCAAAATATCATCCTATACGTTCTTAACATATCCTCATATTTTAAGAATACCATCTTATACTAGGACTGCGATCTTAAATTACCTTCCTATACTCAAAACACCGTCTTCGATTCCGTCTGTGAGCTTAAACTACCATATTGTATTCAGAATATCAGCTCATACACGGCTAACGATCTTAAACTACCCATCTTACGCTTAGAATATTGCCTTAAACTGGGATTAAGACGTTAAACTGTCCGCCTAACCCACAGAATACCGTTCTATACTCGGACTACGACTTATAAACTACAGTCTTATACTTCAAGATCCAATTTATACTTGGAATACAACCTAGGAATATCATCTTATACTTGAACAATGCTCTTAAACTACTGTTTTATACCCAAAATATAATCTTATACTCGGATTTCAAACTTAAACCTTCGTCTTATACTAGGATACATTAGTCACTGGAGCCAAGGTCGTTGTACACAGAATTCAAATTTACACTATGCTCAAAATTTCCTGTCCATTTAACACCATGTCTTATTAAGCTTCTATTATTTTATTTATTATCTTTGCCCGAAGTTCCGTACTTACTGTTCCGTAGTGTACTCATAATCCTGTCTAACCTAAGTCTACACCGTCCTTTATACTTACTTCGCCTTGTACTGAAACTATCGCCTTGTACTGAGACTATCGTCTTATACTGAGTCTTATATTGAGACAAAGGTCTATACTGATATTACCGTCTTATACGCGGTATACTCAGATCGTTGTTTATAGTTAGACTACCATCTCAGAAATAGACTAACGTCTCATACTTGGACTACGTCTTATATTCAGTATATTCAGATCGTCGTGTTATAGTCAAACTATAACGTCTCATAACGTCTTATACTTGGACTACCGCCTTATACTTGGACTAGCGTCTTATACTCAAACTAATCTCTTTAACGTGGCTATTTATCGGCATTATACTGCATTTGTAGCATTTCCTTATACTCAGGCTATGCTTCATATTCCGATGATACTTTTTGTTTGAATCTTCGGTCGGCGTTCACAAGAACCTTTTTATACTTTCAATACGATCTCATCTGCCGTATTAATTAAAAACTAAAAATAAAATTTAAATATTTTCTGATTTAAAACTATTATTTGGTCATTAACAATAATCACGTAATTGTAGCTAGTAAATGCTGCTGCCAAAGCAACAACATGATCTTCGAAGCGAATCTTTAGAGTCAGCATTAAAGGCCGACAACGACAACGACAACGACAACGACAAAGACAACATTTTCATTTGCGCCTCCATAATTGGTCATCATTACAAAAATTACATAAAAGTTGGCAACGGCAATTTGAAATAGAGAAGAATAAAACAACAGCAACAACAACAGTACGACAGTACAACAACGAAGAAAAAAAAAATAAAGAAGGAGAAACAAAAAAGTGACTTGAAATGCTACTGTGCCGTTGCTGCTTGAAGGCTTTAAGTATAGCATAGCCCCGAGTATTAATTGTTTCGTTAAACCAGCAATTGTAATGGAGAGTCCGTTCGTTAGTTTGGCTTGCAAGCCTGTCTTTGAAAGCAAAAACAATTTTCTGGTTAATAACAGCCTCAGTTAAGTGGTCATTTGGTGACAGATTGCTTGGTTGGTTGACTGGACAAAGTGACGGAGTGAGTGGTTTTCAATGACATTTTTCTGTCGCTTTTAAAGAATGTTTTGCTAGGAGAGTTAATGTGTAGAGGCCAGCGTTCTTTTTAAGTTTCTAAAACAATTTTAATGTGACAAAGAGGCAGGGATAATGGTTCAAGCTTTCAATTTTCTAATTATTTGTGGCATTTAAATTGTAATTGCTTGCAACACAGAACACAGAACACAGAACACAGAGAACAGAGATTCTTAATAATTATTTATGAAATCTTTTCCATTGTACAACTCCAATAGTGCACTTTCGCTTAATCATAAAAGTTATCGAAATTATTTTGATTCACGTTCATTACAAAAGGTTGCCACGAATTTGTTTTTTTTTCTGTGGCAGTTACAAAAACACACCTTAAATCCACAAACCGAAGTACGTCAGCCGTCAGTCCGTCTGTTTCATTATAATTTTTTTTTTTGTTTTTTTTTTTTTGGGGGATTTGTTTTTTGTTGTACCGATCGTCGTCATCAATTTAGCAATTCAGTGTTGCGTGACTTGCCACAACAAATTGTTGGTAATTTAAATGCGTTTAGTGGGTCAAAACTTGCAACACATCACGAAATGAAAAGTTTTTTTTTTTCTTTTTCTTTTCATTTTTGATTTTTAATTCATGTTTTTGGGTTCGTACAGCAACAAAAAATCTGTCTACTCTACTCGTACAGCGCATTTTGCGCTTCTTTATTCCAGATTAAATCAGCAACATTGGAGCTGCTAAGAAAGCGATTAAAAATAATCGATTAAACATGGTTTAGTAAAGCAATCTTAAAGCAATAGCTCATCGGAAATAAGAGTATGAGATGAGATTTTGGGTATTGTACGGTAGTCAGAGTACAAGACAAAGTACTAGACAGTAATCTGAGAATAAGACCAAGTACAAGCAAGGTAACCTGAACATAAGACCAAACTTTTAAGAGTAGTAATAATAGTAATACAGTAGTTTTTTAGGTGATAGTAGTTTGAGTATAAGACCGAGTATAAGACTATAGTCTGGCATAAAAAAAAAAAAAAAAAAAAAAAAAAAAAACTAAATTGTTGCAAGTATTACAACTGTAGTCTGTTAGAAGTGTAAGACCGAGTATAAGAAAGTAGACTGAGTATAAGATGGTGGTTTTAATATAAGACGGTAGTCTGAGCATAAAATGGTAGCCTGAGTATAAGACCAAGTATAAGAAAGTGTAAGATCGAGTATATGAAAGTATAAAACCGAGATAAGAAAGTGGACTGAGTATAGACTGAGTATAAGAAGATAGATGGACTGAATACAAGACGGTAGTATGAATGTAAGGCGGCAGGCTGAGTATAAGATGGTGGTTTTATTATAAGACGGTAGTCTGAGCATAAAATGGTAGTCTGAGTATAAGAAAGTATAAGACCGAGTATATAAAAGTATACAACCGAGTATAGAAAGTAGACTGAGTATATGGCTAAGTATAAGAAGACAGAGAGACTGATTATAAGACATTAATCTGAATACAATTACGGTGGTCTGAATATGAGACCGTAGTCTGAGTAGAAGACGGTTACTTAAGCATAAGACGGCAGTTTGAGTATAAGACCGTAGTCTGAGTATAAGGCCGTAGTTTGAATATAAGCCGGTATTCTTGAGTAAGACGCTTGCTTAAGTAAATGACGGTAATTTGAATATAAGATTGTAGTCGGTAGTTGGACTATAGCAGCTTAGTTAAGCATCAGAGTGTATGTCGTTAAACTGGGCTTTAGTCAACGTATACAAATTAGTCTGATTATAACACGGTAGTTATAGGATCCTCTATATCTGACCCAAACAAAATCCAACCGAATATAAAGTTAGACTATCTTTGAAGCAAATTTTCGAATAAAATTCTACCAACACTAGTACTTGCCAAAACCAAAAGGAAAACAGATCAAGATATTCATTTTAAAATTGGTTTATTGTGCCAGTAGCTTCTTAAATCAAGTTTTAAACAGATTTTTTAACTCTTTCCACCCGTTGCTCTCCTTCATTCACATCATTTGTTGTGCTCTTGATCATCTCCTTAAGGCGAGATTTCATTTGTTTACGAAATTTAACGGAGAAGGAGAACAGAGGCACGGAGCCCCATATGATAAAGTGTTTTATAAGGATTTATCTGCTGCCACTTAATCATTGTCTCTTTAATTGTACAAAGGACTTGTTTACGTAAATTATGTTATGATTGGCTCTGTCCGTCTGCATGTCTGTCTGTCTGTTCCTCCAAGTGGATTTTGGTAGTCTTCTGCTACGGCTGCCTGTTGCCTGCTGGCAAAGTATGAATGGAAAAATGAACGAATGGGCGAATTGGACTATGTTGCCTGTGATAATTTATTTATTAATGACACGCAGAGACATTTGTCTGCATTAAATAAAACACTGGCCGCAGAGCGTGGAAGTTGTTAATGAAACTAGTTTCGGTAGCCTAGTGCGGTAATTGAGGTTTAATTGGAATTCAAAAATCAAAATAAATTGATGCAAAAAGAAAAGCGAAATTTTTTTGGGGCAAAACACAGCGACCTCAGGTGTTGTTTTTTTTTTGTTCTTCTTGACAGCTGAAGGAAATATTTTTGCAGTATAAGAGAGTACAATACACACAGAGTATAAGACGCAAGTATAAGTAGGGGGCAGTCTCAGCCTAAGGCTGTAATTTTAATTAATTACATACAGTCTGCGTTATATATTAGCTTGGTAGAGTAAGACAGTTGTTTGCGTACTAATAGAGTAGATAGAGTTTGAGATACTAATTGGAGTATATGATGGTACTCGGGGTATAAGACGCTAGTCGTTGTGTAAAGCGCAAGAGTAAGAGACTTATACTGAGAGTATAAGACTGATACTGTGAGTATAAGACTGATACTGTGAGTATAAGACTTATTCTGTGAGTATAAGACTTTGATTTGAGTATAAGAGATTTATTTTTTTTATTGTTTTTTTCAAGATATTTTTATTTGTTGCGACTTTTTTCGTTTTAAATAAGAGATAATGAATGAAACTTCCGGAAATGATGTGTCTTTGTCATTTAAACAAACATTTATGAATGAGGGCTTACGTACCCCTTCTCAACCTACTTAATTACTGACATTTTTCAAACCAAACAAAAGCCTTCAAATAAAGAATTCCAAAGATATTTGAGCTGTGCTCTCATTTAAACATCATCGATTATACAATTCTTTTCTCATTTAAATTTTTTATAAAAGAAAAATAGGGAACGCGTCCTTTCTTAGAAATTATGGAGAACAATGTAAAGGGGGAAAGATGATCCCTTTATAGACAAAAGACATGTGAAGTGAAGTGACTGAAAAAGGACTTGTTGGGAATCCTTTTAAATTATTTAAACGATTAAGTCGTTATCGTGGTAAATGAATCGCGCTTAATGGTTGTGAGAGCGCATATGCCTGATGCTTGTGCAATATTAATGAAGGAAATGTACATTTTACCCTCGCCTAGTGTTGTTGGCGGGCCACATTTTGTTCTACTTTTGTTCCTTTTTGCTGTTTGGATAATAATTAGGAACACAAACTATCTATCGATAAACCGCTTTTACGCTAATGACAGTTTAAATAGAATTTTAAATTTTTCTTTCACACACACACACACAAGTAAACACATACACACTTTCACAAGTTACCGTATGCCGTCTGAAACTAACTGCACTTTATTCGTTTCGCTAGAGAGATAGAAGTGTAACGTAATAAAAGTTAAGGAGAAAGAAAATTAGAAAAACGCCTTCACTAACCAGAATTCTAAAGTATAGTGAGAGAAAATTTTGTGGGTCACTTACAGAAAATCTCTTAGAATAACAAAATCAGCAAATTTGCTTAGGTTGTATGTCAAGTAGATCATTACAATCCTTTAGTCAGGATTATGGTCCTAGTTTCTTACACCACCTATGTTGTGTGTGTTAATTCTATACATTAGTGGCGGTTATACATGGTTTTGCGCGGTTTTAAGCTCGGCTTTATCAGATCAGTATAGCGTGCGGTATTGTTCTTATTTAACATTACATTTGTAATATTTCCCACTCATTTCTCTTGGTGTACACCTTCGCCTATTAGCCAAGCAACTAAAATTGCTTGGCAAACAATATACCACTGGCTAGTCTTTGTTGTTTTTCTTTTGTTGTCTTTGTTGCAACAAACTCACGAATGGAATTTAAATTATGTCCAATTAAGGCTACAAAAACAACAGCAACAACAACACCATCATCATCATCTCTAGCACTTACAGCCAACGTTGCAACTCTTCCATGCCACAAATAGTTTAGACGCTGCGCTAATATTTGTCCACAGATTAGAAACAAGCGCCAACAAAACAGAAACAAAAAATAAACAAAACAAAAAAAAACGAAGGAGAGACAAAATACAACAAAGTTTAAGACTGATTTAGATCTCATTACTTGTCTAACTATTTAAACAGCCAGCCAACAACAACAACAAGCAACTGGATGAGATAGACAGACGAGCTGAGCCTTTAGTTTATTGAAGTTTATCATGTTGCTGCACAAGACATCTTTGGAAATGATGAATTATGCGTTGACAAAAGCATGGTTCCTTACAGAAAAATTTGTTACAAAAAAGTTTACAAAAATTATTCGAAAAAAAACTCGTTTTAAACGATTTGTTTTAAAGGCGCCTTCTCCACCTTAAAATGCTTTTTTTCCATAGATTTTCAGCACTGTTTGGAAGGTAAGCCAAGCTAATGTGGTGGGAAGTTGAATCATAAATGTCACGTGATGGACGATTTAAATTCTTTGTTTTTGTTTTTCAAAATATATTTCCCCTGGGCTTAAGAGCCGTTGAAAAAACAAACAATTGTTGAAAAATATTAATTGCTGGGTGGCCCCAAAGCCAAACGATTTTCAGCTTCCATGGTAGTTTAATTGGTACAAAGAAAGAAAGAAAAATTATCGATTTAATTGGCATTTTGTTATTACAAATTATCGCGTTTTTTTTCGAATAGTTTTAATTCCTATTCAATAAAGTTTTAAAACATAGCTTTTAAAATCTAATCCGAATTTCTTTTAAATATTAACGCCGCTCAACAGCTTTTGAACATTCATTTAGTCATTCATTCCATGCCCCCTGCTTCCGTGGGTAATGCAAAACCCCATCAACATTTAAATGCTTTAAACGCTTTAAAATAAAATCGAAAATCGCCTTAAAACATGAGAAGCAGCCACGCTTTCAGACACTTTAATATCCCATAAAAAACAACAACAACAACAACAACAACAGCCACCAACAAAATATCGGTTAAAGAAAAAGAAAACAAAAATCTTTTAAAAAAAAAAAAATTTCATAAGATTTTTTAAGTGTCAGTTAAATAGTGTTGATGTGTTTGTAGACAGACAGACAGCTAGACAGCTGAAGCTCATAATATCGTATCGTATCATGAGCACATAAAATAGAGAATCGATCACTCTGTAATAGTGATACCGCTTCCCCTGCCTTTTTTTACCTCAAAATCAAAGAAAAAAGTGTTGATTTTTTGTAAAGAGAAGTTGAAAAAATCGTATTAAACATCAACATGATCCGTATCTTTAGGGAAGAAACAAGAAAAAAAAAAACACAAAATTAAGGTGGCCAGATAAGTACTAATTTTTCTTCCAAGTTTCGATTGTTATCGATTTTAGTTTTCCAACGTTTCTGCACAGGGTAAAAAAAGTTGTTACATTTTAATCGCTAATTTGTTATCAATAATTTGTATTCTATCAACAATTATTATCAAAATTGTTATCGGTTAAGTTTCTTCGCTAATTTTGTTTGATTAATTTATAATTATTATCGATATTTTGTTAACGATAACTTTTTATCAGTAATCGTTTGAAAAACCAAACATTTTCTAAACATAACAGGGATGAAGTCGACAATTTTTAATCGATATGTTGTTATCGATAAATTTTAGCGATACTTTGCTATTAGGAATTGTTATCGATATTGTTATCATTAAAATTTTATTGTTAATTTGCTATCAATAAATTACATAAATAATTGATATCGATAATTGTTATCGGCATTTTTTTATCTATAATTGTTATCGATAATTGTTATAGATAATTGTTATTGATAAGTTTTAGTTATTATCGTTATATTTTTAGTTGTTATCGATAATTCTTTTTATCAACGATTAGTAACGATAGTTTATTGTCGGTAATATGATCTCTTGTAATCGATATTAACTGATCAATATTTAGCGATAATTATTGTTAAGCTGTAATTTTTTTAATTTAAATTTTTCATAAGTAATTGCTAACGTTAATTTTTTACATAATTTTTTATTGATTATTGTGTTCGATTATTCGATATTAGTAATCGTTATCGAAAATGTTAAGGATTAAATGTTATCGGTCATTTTTTCGATCATTATTAGCTATAAATTGTTAACCTTAATTTGTTAACGATAATTTGTTATTGGTTATCGTTATGGAAACGATAACTTTTAGTAAAAGACTATGAAAATTTTCTATTATAAATTTTTCATTGAAAAGGAAAACCAGGCATTCCTTTTTATTTTCTAAACCATCTGTCACTATCGATTAACGTAACGCTTGTCCTCCATTTAAATATTTTCGAGGTGTGACTTTAAAGTGAGAAAAACAAGCCGCAAACACATGTTTTTAATCCCAACAGCACGGCTCAAGTGCTGCTCTTAAATCTGTGCTGTTGTTGTTGATAGTTTTTCTGTTGTTGTTGCTGTTGCCGTTAAAATGTTGTGTGGCTACTGGGGCTATAACTCCTAAAGGCTTAGGAGGGGGGTTTAATAGTGATCTAAAAATAAATGCATTAACCAGCAAAAGTATTCACATAAACATGCAGATGCCTATACCTTTAGCGGCCAATGTAAAGGATGATGACGAGGATGATGGTGAGAATGAATGCAGAAGTATGACAGGATAAAAAACAAAAAAAAAAAAACTTCAAAACAAAACTTGTACTTGAAATAAACCATAACCACGTTGATGTGATGGTGATGATGATGATGATATTGTTGATGGAACGTGTGTGCGGGCGAAATGAAAATAAAACAAAAACGACAATAAAACTGGTAAACACAAAATTCAAAGAAATCTTTACATGTGGAAATGGTATTATTTTTGTTGTTGTTGTAGACCTTCTTCAATCCTTGGTTCTTATGCTCTTTAAAAGGCACAGTTTGCCGAGGTTTGCGTGCCAATACAAGATAAAAATGGTCTTGAAAAAGGACAACAAAAAAATAACACATAAATTGTAAATGGAATGTTTTACACAACAACAACAACAACAACAACAACACTATAACATAACTAAACATGAGTATAAAAAGAGAATCAAGAAAAAAGAGACAGAAATTCCCAGAAAAAAATACCTTCAGAAAGTATTTAAAAAGCAAAACATGGTTCACAACGCTCTCAAGGGCTATAAATTAATACGGGCCCTTGTTTTTCTTCTTGTCTTATAAGTGTTATCGATATCTATTAGAGAGACCTAGTGGCGCTTCCTTTACACAATATTGTGTCAATTTTTTTGTTGTTATGTTATTGGGGTTTACATGGGTAGCTCTAATTTACTTATTATTTCACTCTCTTGACAGGATTAGCCTCTTAAGTATTCTCTACGCATACTTACGAAACAAATTTAACACTTCAAAACTCTCCCTATCTCCCTATCTCCCTATAGCAAATGCCTTTCTCTCTTTCTCTCTCCCTCACTATTGTTGTTTACATTGTGTGGCTGGTGTATGAATGCGTTATTTAAGCACGAAACATGTTTTCCTTAATTTCCTTCATAAGTCTCTGTTTGTTTGTGTGTTTAAAAACTACGTGTGTGTGTGTGAGTTTAGTTTTGTTTAAATTTTTTGCTCTCCTTGCATATAACAAAAGTGAACATGAGAAAGACAAAATGTGTGAGAACGTGTAAGATTGGCTACGTGTATGTGTGTATCTCTGTTTCGTTTGTTTACTGTGTGTGGATAGTGTGAGAGAGTGATTTGTTTTGTTTTGTATAAACAATCGTGGTGAATTTATTGATTGTGTTACGAACTCGAAAATGTAAACAAAGGTGTTGAAATAGCCGCCAGAGAAAAATGCTGAATATTTTGAAAATTTTTTAGAAATCAAATGCACTTCAGTGCCGAAGAAAATTTTGATCGAAAAATCAGCATTGATAGACTGTTGCTTTAGCTCTCAATTAGCATATCTACGGCGTTATGAATGCAAAATATTGTATTATGAGGCCTAAGGCAGGCTCACTTCCTAAAAACGGCGAATTATTCGCCTCTAACAAAAGCCATATTTTCGGTAATGTCTACATTACGATGATGTACAGGCTTGATGGTTCTGTACCACTTTTAATCTCTTTGAAATTTCGGCAATTCTATACACAGTATATTTTTTAGGCGACGTCGTCTCAGCTCTGATCCAAAGACTTAGCATTCCGAAGAGTTTCTATCGCTGCAAGAGTTGCCTGTTGCTCCATCCAGTGCATTGCCTATGCAGGAGTCTTTACAAGGCAAACTATATTCTTGAGCTGTCTAGGATCTTGCAATTTTATTCTCTCGTAACTGCTGCGCATAAACATACACACCGTAAGGCATTAGCAGTACAACTTTGTACTGTCAGCTCTCAGAGTCTTTTCAAGACTATACTTAGCCTCCATAAGAATCCAAATTTTGCATTGAGAATATCCACAAGTTAAGGTGTCTCTCCAAAAAATTGTCAATAATTGTCAACAGTTTCTCCTTCTGCTCAAAACACTGTCAAAAAGCTTCAAAATAGACATCTGGGCAGCGGTCACACAACAAAAGACCATTGTGCAAGGATAAGGACGTTTTGTCTTATGGTTTTTATTCCAAACTTTAATTTTTACCTAAACTACGCTCTTCCATTAACACGAATTCACTTAAAAATTCTCTTAAAGTCCACTTTCGTTTTGTTTACTTTGAAGATATTCTCACCATTTTGATAGAAAGATCGTCAGAGATGATCTTCAGAATGAAGTGCATTAAGTGCACTAGTACAAAAGAAACTCACCATGCTTTAACACTAACACACATACACACACACACAAACTATTTAGAATCCACACTCTTTGACAATGGCAACAGGCAACAGTACGAACAAACGCATTTGTGTTTGCAATTCAGTTGAACGAGAAGGCGCGTAACGAACGGTTGTGAATGCGGAAAGAAAACAACGGTTTTCTTAAACGGAAGTGCATTAAAATTGAAAATTTACAAAAAAAAAAGAGAAAAAAGCAAAGAAAAGTTGAATCAATGAATCGAAAAAAAATAGAAAAAGAAGCAAAAAAGAAAATAAAATTTAATCTTGAAAATAAAGTTTCTTTGAAAAGAATTGAATTAAAAAAAAATTGAAAAAGTGCGAGAAAGTGTTTTAAATTGAAAATAATTTGAAAAAAGAAGCAAAAAAATATTTGTGCCGTTACTCTCCTTTTTGTTTTTGCTTTTGTTTTGAAGAGGATGTTTTAAAAATAGTTTCTGGCTATTTTAGAAATTAAAAAAAGAGCGAAAGAGAGAGAGAGGGAGAGAGAGAGAGGGGAAGGAAGAAATTTGAAGTGTTTTTTTGTGCCAAAATTTTGCGGTTTTTAGAACGTTGCTAACGTACAGCGTCGCTTAGTATTACGCGCCTATTACAAACGCGCCCTTTAAAATCTATTTTTAACACGAGTTTTTTTTTTCTCGTTATTTTTCACCAAAAACAAACAAAAAAATTTCATTCTAATGTCTGGTGCTTTAATAAAATCGTGTTGAGGCAATTGCACGTGTTATTTGTTGCAGTCGTTGCAAAGCCCTTTCAAAAATTGCCACTAAAAAGGGGCTGCCTCTCGGCAAAAATAAAAAGAAAAAAAAATTGAAAATTTGTCATGAGCAAAAATAAATTCAAATTGAAATTGAAAACAAGTGCAGTGCTAAGTAATTAAAGTTAAAGCATACGAAATCGAAAAGAAAATACAAGAAAAACAGAAAAAAAATAAATCCCGAAAGCAAATGCACCGGAAATCATTTTGAAAAAAAGTAGTCGTCGAGTGAAAAAAAAAAATTCAAAATTTTCTTAGAATTGTCATACGCAGCACAGCGTCATACTCAACTCACTAAATCACAAATGTAAGAAGGCTGACTAACAGTCAAAGAAAACAATTTTTTTCTCTTTTTTTTTTTTAATCAAAAAGGAAGTTTTTTTTTAGAAAAAATTTTTTTTCGGCCGCAATATTTTATCGCCTGGATTTGTTTTTCTTTTTTTGTTTTTTTAAAGTAAAACATGAAAGTGATAATTATTGGAGGCAGGAGAGACCAAGAAAAAATGGGAATGAGCGATAAAGTGTGTTTAAATCCAAAAGAATAGTTTTTGTTTTTAAGTGAAAATAGGCCAAGACTCTAATTTGTGCATATACGAGGTTTCCTTAGAAAATTAGGTGAGTTTGCTATCAAATAGTGGCCTCAAATGATTAGTGGGTTGGTTATCATAACCGCTTATAAATATTCATTGCAGCAATTAGTGTCCTAAATATTGTTTTAAGGTTAACTTGGCAGTTGTCTCAAAGATCCTAGCTTACTTGGGTCATATAACGTTCCGTGGATTCTATTCCTATGCCATTCCCTAGATAGGTTCTGTTAATAAATTCTGGATGCTCAAGTTTTCTTCATCTCAGGTTATGAAGTGCTGGACAATGTCAGAGAAAATATTCTGTGGTGTCCTCTTCTTTGTCGTCATTAAAGCTTCAAGGCCAGTGCATTATAACTACTGTGAGGTTCCTAAGGCGAACTCTATTTAGGTTAAACGCAGATTTTGTTCTTCAGGTATCCCTAGAGGACTAGATTAGTCTGGCTTTTCTAAATGTGGATTCGAAAACATGGATTTTCTTTACAAATAAATTAAATTTGTGTGCGATTCATCTCTCTTCAGAGGAATTCAAATCTCTCGTATGAATTGAATTGAATTTTTTTGCTGTACTAGTCTTTGCAATTTAATTACAATCTAATTCGAGTTTCATGGCACTACAATTAGCCTAGCGGATCTAAATGTGCCGCTATTATTTAACCAAACTTAGCTTGAAACTTTTGTGAAGCTTTTGTAGACTGCAGTGAGGAGTAATTTTCCGAAATCTTTTTTTTTTTACTCTAAGCTATTAAGAAATCTTGTTTTAAAATTTATCTTTTGTCCTCTACTTTCAGGTGGCAACCACCCTCCATATTCATTACAAACTAAACTCATGGCATTGAAAAATAACCGAAAACCTGTCTAAACAAAAAGAAAAATTCCTTTACCAATCTTTCCTTTTGGCAACAAAATTTATAAAATGTTGCCTTTAACAACTAAATCACAGACAAGGTTTAAGTGGGCCGCTAACAGAACCTTTGACCCGCCACTAAAACTAGAAGCACCCACACTATGGTCATTACTAATGCTGCTGCTGGTGCTAAGCTGGCAGGTAACACTTGCGCATACCAAAGATTTAATGCAACAACAGCAACAGCATCAGCACCAGCACCAGCATCAGTATGTACGACGACAACAACGACAAACATATCAGCAACAAAATCAACAACGTATGTCCCGTGATTTGCTACAGCAATACAATGCTGCCACTAGATCTATAATCACAAATAATGCCACACCGAACTATCACCATCAATACTATCAAGACTTTGAGACGAGTGTGGTATCGTGGACAGGCGCCAAATTAAGCAATTCACCCTCATCGCCTACCTCTAGACTGCTTGCACAGCAACAACAACAACAACAAACACTGCAGCATTTGAAACAACCTGCTGATGGTCGGCCTCATCAGCAGCATCAGCATCAGCCACAACAGTTTGGCAGTAAGAGACGCAAAACTAAAAGTGGTTTATTGATTGAAAGCAATATTGAATTGGATTATATGGAATTGACACCATCAACCAGTGTCTCTAGCACCAGTTCGGATTATGATACAGAAGCCGAATTGCTAAAGGCAACTACCACGGCGTCCTTTTCCCCCTCTGTCAACTTTGCCCCGGTTGGCAATAATAACCAGAAATCAGAACGTAAACGTAATCGACAACATCAACAATTTCAGCGTAAACGCAATAGAAATGGTGGCATTGGAGGAGGAGGGGGAGCGGGACCAGGAGCAGGAGGTATGGGCTTAGGTGGTGGCCAACGTCAGAAATTGCAACGCAACGGTAAGTTTCCGTTTTAGGACATTCAACAAATTTAAGCTTTAAAATGTGTTTCTCTTCATGTGTATATATGAACATATGTATTATACGAGGGTTGTTTAAAAAATTAAGGTGAACTTATCAAAGTTGTTTCCCACATGGAATATATTTGTGGCCAAGATTTTTCCAATCCTTGATGCATTTCAATATAAGAGGCGTTCTTTCCTTATTTAGGGAAATATAGGAAAAAAGGTTTTTTGGGGGACAAGTCCGTTGTGGTTTGCGTCTATTCTTGAGTTTTTTTTTTGGTATTAGCTGTCTCCAGGTGTTGTTATAGGGCACAAGGCTGCTATAAACTTAAGGTTTTCGCTTTAGAAATGTCCTTGAGATAGTATCTGACTTTTATCTCCATTTTCAACGTTTGATTTGCTTCAGTAGGAGTATTTCGTTAGTTAGGTCGTAGGGAATGTAAAGCTTATCGCTGTAAATAAGTGTCGCTGCCTAATAAGTATCTTTATTGACGTTTAGTTCCGAATCCAACGGAATAAACACAATTAATCTTACATTTTTAATCTCCCTCGTATTTTAAAAGCGAAATATAGAAGGTGGGATATCTAAGCTTCTTTTGTGGTTATTTTCTTGGCAAGCATTCACTCTAATGCTTTTGGTGGTGGTTATGCTCAAATATGGTTAAAGTAGAGTTTCCTGCTTAAAAGCGATTGTTTTGATTGGTTTTTCTTCTGTTTTTTTCTTTTCTATTTTTTTCTTACGCTGACAAGCAGCTCATGGCTATCGTTAGGATGCAACAGAGATAGTCAACGTTTCATTCCAACCATTTCACATGGCCATATACGGTTACGCCATGGAGATCAGTTTTCAATGTTACTCAGGTATTTAAAAGCTACGAAACGGTCGGCCAGACAAAATGTGGTCATCGAAGACGATCACAACGATTAACAGCAGCCAGCATCTCTTCTTCATTACAATCATGATCATGATGGTGATCATGATGATGATCATTGTTAACCAGCCTGGTTTTGAAGTCATAAGAAGCAACATCTCATTGCATCGATCAATTGTTCAATTGCGCTGTGTAAGCTGTGTGTTATAGTTTTTAATACTTATAGAAGACAATATAAAAACAAAAAGAAGATAAAGAAGTAGCAGAAGAAATAGGAGAAGAAGAAGAAGAAATTAATCGATATCTCTTCCATCCATCCGTTACTATATTTAGTTGTGAGTTGGAAAGCAAACAAACCACCAATAATTTCTATTGCCAAGTTGAAAGACCTTTTCCTTGTATATGGTGGCCAATAACAATAATAACAATAATGATCTTAACATTTCTTGTCTGTCTGTCCGTCCTTCCATGATGTGAGAAAGTTTATTTCAAAGTTTTTTTTTCCGTTCTTCTTCGTTTCTTTCTTTTCTTTTGTTTTTTTTTTTTTTGCTTTCATTTAATAATGCCAAGAATGTTTTGCTGCTTTTCTCTGTTAAAGAAATGCCATGCCATGCTATGGCCATGGTCATGGCCATGGATGGTTGGTGTAGAAAGAAACTTTATTTCCTACTCTTTACGAAAGTGGTCAGTCAGCGGTCCGGTCAGTGGCCGTTCGTTGTCTTAACAAATTGCTTGCGTATATGGCGGCTTAGAGTGGCACCTCCAAATTTGGCATGTTTGCGTATGTGGATGTGTGTAAGTTCTTACGGAATTCCCAGACAATTAAGAAAAGTTACACAATAAATTTCAATTGCAATGAAATGCAGCTGAGGCTGCAGCTATTTTTGGCAAATGCCTGGAATCATGTTTGATAAGATTCTCAGTTTCTCAGATTTAATGGTTAATTGACAGCAAAAATGTACGTAGAGATGTTAACAAAGGAGTACAAAGAAGTTTGCAACTAAAATGTCCGTAACTCTTTAAAGTTAAACTGAATACTTCCAAAAGCTCGGTGTTGCTTGACTTCATCGGTAGATTGCCTGGTAATTGAGTTACATAGCTACGAGAATAACTCACATGACTCTTTCCAGAAACTCTGGCAACTCCAAGATTTGTACTCTGCATTTATCCATTATCAGTCAAGGTCTATCTGGAGTCTCTAAGATTTTCGTGAAATCAAATCTGCAGAGGAATGCCAATATTACCCTGGCATTAGATTTGGTATTCTGTGGCATCAATTGCTTGCCCCGTTGGTTCATAAATCATTTGTAACCCAAAATCATTTGTAAAACTAAGGCGCTGGCGAAAACTCTTCACAAAATCTGCCAAGTTTCGTGTAATAGTCTGGGTTTTTATTCTCCGACAGGCTACAATCATGTCTGAAGACAGTCAATCGTGTTTCCATAGCTAGTAGGACATTATCAACGCCTTCATGCTTTTCAGATCTTAAAAGTCACATGCTCGAACGTACCACACGATGTTCTAGAGCGTGAATCGTATTGCACAATCCCAGATGTGAGTAACAATTGAAGTAATTCTCATCCCTTAGTTAGGGTGCAGTCGTATTCTCTAAACGCACTCATATATGCCAATCCCGTCCAATCTTCGCTGATTGACGTTATTTGATGTTGCACATGGCATTTCAGCATTAGATTTTCACCTTTCAATGCCAGATTATATCAATGGTGTGTGCTAATATGCCCACTTTTAATGTTTGTGGCCATTTAGCAAACTTAGGTTAGATTAGGCTAGGTTAACGGGTAGCTTGCAAGTTCACGCGATGGCCCATATAGCCATTGTGTCACCCAGTATGAGGTAAGCCTGTTGCAAACTTAAATAGTTCTTTGTCCGTATGATACATGGAAGTGATTGAACGTTTCTATAGCCGTCTTGCTGTAGGTAAGATGTCGAATATAACTACCGGAAACTCTTGTAAATTTGCTAAGGCCTAGTAGGACAAATATCTCGGAATAGTAGAATATATGAGCGTTTGCGCCTTTACCTTTCGGTTGCATGCTTTCTAAAGCCATTTAGCTGTTATAGACAGAACTCTTCTCTTCAATGCCAAATCAGTTATACTGCACTTATCAATATTTCCCGCTGTATACTCTACTATTTCTTTTTAGTTATTACAGTAACTGGATGAATTGAAGGACTTTACAGTCCATTACAGTCTTCAAGTTTCCAAACCTAAACTGTGATTATCCTCAATATTCTCATGAGAACTTTACATGAATTGTTTAAGAAACGCTCGTTAAAACTAATGAAGACGTTAAAGTTGATTTAAGTTTTTATACATTTTTTTGTTGTTGTTGTTGTTCACTTTTTAATGACATTCTTATTGTTTTTGTTGCTGTTCGCAAGCCTTATCCTATTTTCGTTTTTATATACTTTTGTTCTCTCTTTCTCTCATTTTTAAGTGTCATATTTTCGTTTTGTGTTTTTTGTGCAACAAAAATTAAACCAACCGACCATATGTTGTTATTAGCGCGTGTCCATATGCATGAACCTTCATTATGAGGGCCAGACAGACAGACAGAAACTCAACACAAAGCAAAAAAAAAATACATTGTGGCATTAGCAAGGAGACAAAGGCCTACAATGAAGGAGAATGAATATACCCACACAGACAACATTCTATTTTATCTTATAAGAGTTACCGCCCTATTGTTTGATAACGAGAATAGAAGAAGAAGAAAAAGAAGAAGAAATACCCATAAAAAAAACAGAAAATAAACTTTAAAACAATAACAATAGACTGTAAATGAAACAACACAACACAGCATGCTTACTCTTGCATGTGTTAGTAAACACACATACTTTGAGAGTGATCGGGAAAGAGCAAGAGACAGAGAATTGCTAGCCTTCTATTGTATTTATTATTGCCAACAATACATAGTCAACCATATGTTGTACACGAGTAACATGGCATTGTTACAAGAAAAACAACAAAAACATTAACAATGTTGTTGTGTTTACGATTATTGTTGTTACAATGCGCATTGCAACAAATGCTGTTAAAACTTGGGCAATTAACAAAAGAGCATCACTAATACACACACTCACTCCCCTCACTTACATGCCTTTATTTAGCGAATATGCCTGTGAGTGTTATAATCTGTTATGGCTACAGGCTACGATTGTTGTAATTGGAAACTGATACTCTGCAGTAACTAAACGAAGTAAATTAACGAAGCGATACTCATCATAAAAAAAAAATTAAAAAAAAGAAGAAGAAACTTTTTATTCGTTTTCAGATCGTAATAACAACAGCAACAACAATAATAAAATGCAGTTTTAATCTAAAGAATTACAAAAATTGGAATATTTTAAGACAATAGAAGAAAAACAAGAAAATTAAATGAAAATGAGGTGTTTGATGGCATTAGAAAACGAAGTTAAAAAAGTGAAAGTATTCAGAATATCATTGAGATTAGAAAGCAGAGGTTCCCAAATTAAACGGCGAATAAACGGATTGCTTGCAAGCTGACACTGCGAGGCTGTAAAGTAGCTAATGAGATTGAGCGCCAGTAGAACATGCCAAAATCTCGGGTACAGTTGATATGACGGTCGCTACTGATAATATAGTACATGAACACGTTTTAGATCCCTAGAACGCGTGTACACCATAATTAAAATTGTCCAAGAATACTGGGTGTCTCTGGAGAAGAAAACGAGACATTTGATGCTCACCCACGTGTGAATTTCGGGAAATTGGGATGTTCAAGGTAACAACAAAGCCGATGGACCAGCAAGGGCTAGAGTCTAGGGAGTATAGAATCCCCGGTCAGACATCAAAAACGCCGATTTCTGTCAAAAACTCTGAGAGTAAATTATATTGCCATGAAAAGTTTGTCAAAAATCTGTCGTTCGGAGTCGACTTTAAACTGTAGGTCGCTCCACTCAAAAATGAATACATTCAACATACGAAAGGTTGTAATGGCCAATTATGTTATGTAATGTATAGAATAATGAGTCAATTTGTAGGGACTTCAGACAGATTTAGGTACTCTATGCAGTTATAACGGAATATTGACTTCAGAATGTACACTTCCCAGGACCATACAAAGGATGCTACAGAAGTTGTGTTGACGAGGAAGTAGAGGAGACCTTAGTTACTGTCCATGTTATGAATTCCGTTCAGAATCAAATGGAAGGGTAGCATTAATAGCATTCAACCGCGCCTATGTTTTCTATTTTCTAGGCCTATAAAGCGTAGTTTCCATCGACAGGAATGCTGAGATTTCCCGAGCGAACGATATTGTCTTCCATTTAATACTATCGAATGCTTTTCTCAAATCTGCAAAAGCTGGAAGAACTACGTTTTATTTTTGGCGATTTTTATGAGTGATTTGTTGCTTTTATTTTCAATGAGAGGACTCGATAGTTTGGGAAAATACAATAGTGTTCGCCTGTAGTCTCTGAGCTGCTTTAGAGCACCATTTTTAGTCGTTTTATTACCACGACTTCTTTACAATTTGTAGAGAATTTGTAATGTGTACACACTTCTGTGCGGCTAGATGTTGCTTCTTGAGAGTACGTTCAGCCTTAGAGAATTCAGTTGCTATTGTGTCAGGATCAGTTGTTTTATTGTTCTTGATTTTTGAAACAGCTTACCTTGGTGGCAGTGGATGTGCCAACAATTCTCTTCTTAGGTTTTTTCAGATTTGCCTCAGAGAGAGATATATAGGAAAGCAGCCAGGGGAATGGTTGTCTTTGACGTTTGATTCGAAATTTCGAAAAAAAGAATTCAATTGATTTTCGATAGTCAAGCTAAAACTAGATGCGTTGTTAATTAAAAAACAAAAAAAAAAAGAAAACTATTGAGGCTACCATGATAGATTGTTTAACTTCTTTGTTTATGACTGTCTCCATATCTGCTGGGCTTAATTTATGTCTCGACAACTTCTATAAATTCAATCCATCATTGAATTTCTTCAATGGCTGTCTCTTGTAATAAATTCTCTTGTTTTTCTGATATTTCTTGTACTCTTTCCTTCTATTTCTTGTTCTTCTGGTAGTGTTTGTCTAACAGTTTAACAACAAATTTTATTGCTTGGAATTCTTATGTTATGAATTGCTTTTTACTCTTCTGGTCTTCCAACTTAATTAAAACACAAGAAATAAACAATTTTTGTTTTTCAAGTCTCTTGTCTCTCTGACGTATTGTCTCATCTTATCCATGGTCTTATCTGCCTACTCCTACAGCATGACAGAAAGTTTACACATGCAATAAACACATGGAATAAACAATACAATCAAGTTGTTAATTGCCGTTTGACACCAGAATGAAAAGATAGCCATCTCCCATCTCATAACCTCTCTCTCTCTCTCTCTCACTCTCTCTGCCATCTTAACTCTGTGCGAGCTGCTGTTGTTAAGCAAGCAGCTAAGCTGCAGTCTATTATCGCCATGATCATGTTTTTCCTGATATGCTATCATTGGGAAACTATCTTCTCTTTTTGTTTTTTTTTTGTATTTTTTGTTCAAATCAATATTAAACCAAGAAAAAGATCTTTTGTTAGCGATAAAAGTAGAAGAGTTTAATGAAAAGAAATTAATTTTTATGTTTGTTTAATAATTAAAAAAAAATAAAAAAAATTGTTTTTTTTCTTTCTCTTTCTTTTTCTCAGCTTCATTTAATTGTTGAAAATTAGTTTTACTTTGTTGTTCTTTGTATGTATGTGTATAACAACTTCCCGTTGTATATTTCAAATGTTAATGATTTTTAATAATTATTAACGAAGTTTTAAAAAAATTCAATATTTTTATTGAAATTTTATGACTTGACTGACTTCTTCTTTCTCTTTTTTTAATTGTTTTTTTTACGTTTGACACCATAGGGGCCATACTGAACATACTCCACCAAGTCAATTGAAATCGTTTTACAGTATTGATCAAACGAGAGAATTCGAGAGAAGTTGTCTTCGTGTTAAACAGCTGCCAGAAGATGCAAACCATACATAAGAATTTGAATTTTACTTACAGATACGTTATACTTTTCTGTCTTAAGTACGTATAGGGTACACCCCCCTCCCACTTAGTCAGGATTACAACCTAGCTTTTCACACCACTCATAATATATGTCATAATTTTATTCATGTTTGATAAGAGCTACAGTTTAAGAACTTTTGTTTCAACTAGGGATTGAACCACGGTCTTTAAGCTAATAAGCCAACTCAGTACCTACTAAACTACGACGTCTCCAAGCCTGTTGTTCTGATAAATTTCAGTATTTTGTTTGGTTCCAGGAAAAATAACTATATGCCCAAGATTTTGATACACCCCCCAACAATGTTTCATTTTGTAATGCAATAATGCGTCTCCATTGTCCATTCTACAGAGTATTTCTGGTGCAACCGGCGGGGTAAAAATTCCTTTCCCTGGAAGCTTTTTTGACTGCTCATATGATCTAGGATTCAGTAGAGGTTGACTCTATTTTCTCCGCCTACCCAACTTTCATTGTCAGTCCTATGCAGTTCTGGAGTTACTCTCGTATGAGCCAAGAGTTCTAGTCTTTTGTACTTCCTGTTCAAGTTGATTCCAATGGCATAGCAAGCAATTCGTGAGCTTACCGAGAATTTTCCGCCCTTATATTTTCAATTGGGACCGAACACAACCTGTCAACGAAGCTGTCAGCAGCAATTGCTGGATTTACTCTTATTACTCAGTCTGGTTGCAAAGTATTTCCAAAAATTATAGTGGGCCTCTCCGACCGACGATTAGCCTTGTTTCCATTAGTCTTATGACTCCTCTTTTCCTGGCATTATTTTTTTTCCTTCACCTCACAAGTCATAAACAATATTCTCAACGTATTATTTCCACATCAAGGCAGTTGTTTACATGTCATTAACATTTAGAAACGTTTACCAACACTAAACGTGTGTCTGGCTTTGTAAAGTAAAAAGTGGCTTATCTGCCTTTTAAAGCCTTTTAGGAAAATTCTGGTTGCGTATTCCATATACACCGACTTAAACAAAACAATTTATACTTCATAGATATTTTATTGTTGTTGTTATTGCTGTTACATTTGCATATTACATGTTTAAACAATTCAAAAACAAATAAAACATGAGAAATATTTCTCTTCTCCACTCTTTAATACACTGTTTACACTGTCAAAATTTGAATTCTATACACTGTGGAGCACTGTCTGATGTATGTTTACAGTTTGCCTGTCTAAACGAGAGCAAATGATTGAAAGAATATATATATGTGTGTGTGTGTGTGTGTGTGAGTATGTCTAGTTTAACGCATAACTGTCAATGTCAAAATGTAATGGCGTGTTGCCTGTCATCATAAAAATCAAATATTAAATGGCAACATTTTGTTGTTTATTTGTTTAAGTTGCTTTTGACAGCAACTGGCGAAATAACAACAACAATGAAAAACAAGAAAAAGAAACAGAAACAGAAGTGAAGGCTAATTGTAGACAAGAAAACATGGAAAAAGAATCCAAGTTTAGATAAAGCCGCGCAGCCTATGAAGAAATAAGAAAATTTAAAAAGTCTCGACAATCTTGATAATATAAACTATAACTAAGAAGGGAACAAAACGGAATTGTAACAGAACTATCATACAAATATAGAACTTGCCTTAAACATACAAAAAATCTTAGCTTCTAGATTTAAACGTTTTAGAACGCGGAGAAAGCTAAACGTCAGCGATCACAAATGACTGCTGAGTCGTTCACTGCTCAATTCTCGAAAGTCTGGAGTTATGTCCACTTTGTCTTAACGATACTGGTGTACTGTGAGTGAATAACCCTCACTTCTTCCGCATATTGCGGCTGTAGTTCTCGATTTCGAGTGATAAAAGCGTGATGAGGAAAGTTATGGGAATACCGCAGCGAAAAACATCGCCTATCGCAAAACATTGCAGTTCACCAGTCATGTTTGATCTTGAGATCTTTTTGTTGTGACTTAAAAGCTGCTAAAGCCACTATCGACCTGATATTCACACTAGGTAAAGTCCTGGGGAAGAGCTATGATACTCAAGTCGTCACAGACCATATTTCTCTCGAACAGACGGCAGCATATGCTTTAATTCCACAATCCTAAAGCTAATAAAACTGTTCAGTATGACATTGGGCAACTGCTGGAGGTCCACCAAGATGATTAAGGGCCTTAACATTTCTTTTGCTGCTTTTTCAAATCGGAAATCGGTATTTTTTTTTAACAAAAGTGACCAGTTGTTTATGCAAGTGGACAACGTCGATATTATATAGCAAATTACGTGAAATGTTGCCAATTCGAAGTATATTTTGCCGACAAGTTGGAATATTCGCCGTAGGGGATTCCAAGTGACGGCTCACAATTATACGTTTGACGTTTTCAAGGAATTTGTGAACCTTGACTCCATTGTTACCAATGAAACTAATGTCAGTTTGAAGTTTAAGCTCAGATAGAATAAAAATTTGTTATTTTTGGAACAATATGGAATTGAAACAAATTAAGTTTTACAATTTGTGAAATATTTGCAAAATTTTAAAAACGTTTGAAATAAAATGGAATCGAAACAAAATAAAAATCTTTGAAATTTTTGAAATAATGTGGAATCGAAACAAGATAAGCATTTTTTAATGAAAATCCCTAACTGTGTGTCTGTGGTATTTTTTTTTTGGGACGATATGGAATAAAAACAATTTAAAAATTTCAAAGTTTTTGACTGTCTGTTACAAAAGCATTTTTTTCTATTTAAAATTCCTTTTTTTTTATCACGTTTTTTCAAAACCATTATACGAACATTTTTCATCCAGAGATTCGAAATTTGAAAAATGTGTGGAAAAAATTCTTGAAAAATTGTTTTCATTATCGCTTTTATGGTTCAATATTTAACCTTTAAAGGTAATTTCTTTATAAAAAAAAACCTCGAAGATAAAGAAAAAACATACAAAAATCCAAAATAAACATACAAAACCAATATCGTCGAAGAGCTCGTCATCATTGTCGTCATTTTGTTCATCATTAAGGTGTTAATGACAATGAAGATCATCATAATGATGTTGCCAGCAGACTAAGCAACAAATCTGAGAGAAAAAAGAAAGAAAATGATGGAAAACAATATTTTCTTAAGCATATTCGTATTCATTTTATTGATAAGCGTTACAAGATTATAAACAAATACGTTTGTATACCCACTTACCCCAGCAATTACTCATTCACTTACATTCACTTCACTTGTTAAATCACCACAACACACGATCAATACAAAGAAAAATACAAGAAGCAGCCAGACAGACAGACAGCCAACCAGCAAGCGTTGGGTTGATTGGTTGAAACCACATCACATTACATCCACTACCTGTGTGTGTCTATGAATATGTCTGCTTACTTGCTTGTTTGAATTATTTTTAAAGTGAATAGGGCTGCTACGAAGGGGGATATGTAAACTAGAAGTTTGAAAAAGTGAAGTGCCTGTCAATAAAACAATTGTTTTTGTTTGTATCTCTTATTGTTTAACATTAAATCACACACTGTAAAAGCAAATAATGCTTCGAAAAAGATTTTGATGATCGACGACAAAACAAAAACTGAAAAGAATTCCATTCGAGATTTCGATTCCCTTTCGATTTGGGAGGAAATTTGTTTATATTTTATGGCCTGTTGCTAGAATTTCATTGAAAAGTTTGGAAAATTTAAATTTATAATGGAAAAAACTTTCAATTTAAACAAATTCTTCTTTAAATTCTTATTTGGAAAGTGTACATACTTTTTTCACTCACTGTATACATACATAATTTTTTCTATTTTTAAACTTTTTTGTTTGAAAAAAATGTTTTCATAATTTTGCTTTAAATCGGTAAACGATTTTATCTTGCAAAACCTTTCCTTTATGCTCCAGTTTTTTCCTGTTAGACAGAAAGATGTTCCCCCAAAAAAAAAAAAAAAAAAACAGTCAACAAAACAAATTATCGTAAATAAATATCATAAAAATGGCACCAAAAGAATTCTTATTGTTTGTATTTCAAATAAAACTCAAACAAAAATTAACCCTTAAAGGCCTTACACTAGAAATTGATCGCCACACAACTTCATATCAATATCTGGACTTTGAAAATAATGTGCAATGCCATATTTGATAACTAAACTCCAAATTAGTAATGCTCGCGTGCATAGAATTCGGAAAAAAAAACAATAACAAATCAACAGTAAGATTCTAGAAGTTGCCAGGCTTAATAATAAATACACGAGTCCGACACTGTCTTGGCTATAATACTCATCAGAATGTTGATTTTCAAATGCTCTAACGTTAGATGATTATTCGCTTGAATGCGGTGAAGTTCCTCTACATTTTAATTTAGAATTTCCTCTCCAGTCTCATTGACTTATGCTTACTTCTTTTACGATAGTCTAGCAAAGCTATCGTAACTACATATAGCATCGATCACTCGCAGTTTGTTACCTATCCATGACAATTTATGCCTGTTGGTTTCCTATACAATCTATACGGGTCATCATCGAAAATAAAGGGCAACGCTAGGGATAACCCGTCTTCGATTATCTGCTCTTTAGATCTCAAAAGTGAGCCGTTGGTCTGCCCGACTTTTTTGAGCGTTTTTAGATATCTTAGATGCGAGAAACAACAATAAATATCATCTGAAAAATCTATGACGAATAGAATTTCGGATGTGCTTTGAAGTTTGTTGGATCACACAGTCTAAGAGCCGTAAGGGTAGTGTAGGAGAAACAATCAACCCTGTTTTACGCCAAAGCTAGTCTAAAAAGCCGCATATTTCTCTTCTTTCTAGTTTAGTCTTCATTTTGGTATGCCATCACTGTTAATGTGAATACCACGGCGGCGGTTGAGATATCGATCGATACGGCAAACCAGAGGTATAAGCTGTGAGGTACTCGATTACAGTTTGCTCAATTATTATGTGATCGCTACAAGGCCTTCACAGCCTAAATCCTGTTTGTTCTTTTCAGAGGACTGTTTTGTTTCTTTTTCTTTTTCGATCACAGTTTATCTCCTCATATATGTTGACCTTCCTAGCAGAGTAGGGTTAAATAATTTTTTTTTGCCACAACACACGCCTTTCCATTATGCTTGTAATGATGATGATGGTGATGCAATATTGAGCTGCTTGGCTGCTTCTTCTTTTTGAATGACACAAAATCTTTATGCAGCAAAGCGTGACGATCACAAAAGATCTTTAAATCTTTACGTTATTTTTTTCCTTTCTCCCTCTCTCTCTCGCTCTCTTTCAAATTCACAAACATTCATTGACAACTTCAAAGTGAACACACAATAAAAATAAAAAGAGACTTTAAATGAATGAAAGACTGAATCTGGAATCATGGTGGTCATAAGTGATAGGGGAAGAGCAGCAAAGAAAAAAAGTGTTGAAAATTGTTTTAAAAATCGAAACGTCACTTCTTCTCGTTATTATCGCGATAAAAGTAACGTTTAAAAATAAAATAAAATATTTAACGATGAAACATTTATTATTGAAATTAATTAGTGTGGGGTTACGCGATACTTTTTTTAAAATTTTTTTTTAAATATTTATAAACGTTTTGGATTTTGTTGTTGTTTTTTTTTTCACTAATAAAGATAACATATCAATAAACAAATTAGAGGCAATTGTATTGCATTTTAACCATGTTATCGAAGAAGAGGTGGAACGGAAAGCGAAACAGCATTTAAGAAAAGGGTTTGATGTGGTAAAAGCCAAAGCCTCAGGCCTAAATGTATGGATCACCATAGTTTTTAAATAATTTATGGGCATGCGTTTCTTTTCTGGTTAGGTTAATTGAAATATTTTTAAGTTTTTCTGTTTTATTGTGCAAGATTTTGAAATGATAAATCGTTTAGCAGAATTAAGATTTCCATGTAAATAAACAAATGGGCAGCGGTTTTAGTAGGAAATGTTTGTGGTTTTTTTTTCAAATTTTCAATAACGGAATTATTTCTCTGTCACTGACATAGAAGCAGTTTCAAACGTTAGAAAATTGATATGAAAAATGCTTAATTACTCAAATATTTTGGACTTATTTTCATACAATTTTCCTATTGTCTGAAATCGCTTGTAATACAGAAACTGAGTACAGGGAAATTCTTGGGAGAAGCAATCCAAAAAATCCTAGTAACCTATGGAGGCCTATGTTTGGTCATGCAGAACGAATTTTAAAACAACTCAGATGACTGGGGAAATAGGAGCACCCCTTCCAGGTCATATGAAAATTAAATTCCACGTCTCTGATACCATTAGAAACCTTCATTCTATTTCTGTGTAAAGTGTTTTCGTTTGTTTATTTTTATTCTTTCCTTTTATTATCCCCATTTTAGCAGTTTCCTGTTGAAGTTAAGTTCTTAGTTCTTATGTTAATAACATTACGTATTCCTTTGATTGTGTGGTTCCCTAATATTTTTTTTTGGTTTTGGTTTTGGTTTTAACACCATTTATAAAGAACATAATGTGCCTTTAGAAAAACTTGCTCAAAAAGCAGGTGTTTTGGATGGCAATTTTTTTGTTTTCTTTGTTTCGTTTTTGTTCTAAATTTAGAATGTGTTTGACCGTCCATCTGGCAGAGTTCTTAACCAGAGCCACTATCAATTGAAGTTGCAATTAAATTTTCATTTTGATTCATTTTTGTAAATAAATAAGCAAAAGAATGAAAAACTGAAGATCTAAAAATGAGGGTCCATCCCAGTAAGATTGGAATGTCGGAAGACAATCTTTTCTTCCGTTGGGTGTTTTAAAGGAAAATTAGATTTTTTCTTACAGGATTTTTGATTGAAATACACAGTTTCCTACCATCCAAACCAATAGTAACTGTTTCTTCAGTTTTTCCAAGCTCTTACTAACCCGAAGGTATTCTCCAAAATGGATCGCTTTAAAAACGTTTTTTGTGTTGGAGGACAGCACTCCTAATAGTTTAGATGACATTTTTCATTTTCTTCGATTTAAGCAACTACCATCAGCTTTGAGTTGCTCCGTTGAGTCCAATAAGCCTCACGAAAGAGCTCTCAACTGATATCTCGTTGCGGGTAGGTCGTTTGTTCTTTCCATTTTCCTTTGCACTTCGACCAGTCCTCTCCGTTTGCTATTTTCACTAAACGACATTACTGAACCCTTTGACCTTTTGCTGTTTTTCATCTAGTCTTTACTTTGGCACCGTTTTGAGGTAATTCGTTACCTTTTTTGGGTCATTTTTCGAATTTTTTATCCACAATCTCTGGATTTCGCACGTGCTTAAGCTACAGAAGTCAACATGTTGAAAACGACAATGAAGCGACATTTGGCTTCTTCCTCAAGACTTCGCATTGCAGCTCCAATTTTCTATTTGGTACTCTCATTTCTCTGTCTTGCTCGCGGTTTTGAATTGAATTGAATCGTAAATGAATTTCGCAAACAGATATGTTTCATCAAAACAAATTTCCACGGTTTGGAAGCGTTAATCGGCTTGACAAGTCGAATAAAAATGCCAACACAGTTTCTCATTCCCAGCTTTCATAACTAGGTTTTGAATCCGATCCGATGGATTATAATTATCCGCCAATTTCAATTTCAAAACAACCCTTAATACCTATGCAAGTTTACGTTTATCCGCCAATTGTAGTTTCAAATTTTTTTTATTTTCTGTATTACAATTATCCGCCAATTGCAGATTCAAAATAATCTTAAAAATAAACTCCTCTTAACTTCCATGAAATCTAACGTTTATCCGCAGATTGTAGTTTCAAATTTCTTCTATTTTTTATTTGTTTCTAATGAAATGAAGATGATCTTCAGAAGAGTGAGTTATTAAGACCATTTAATGAGTCTTCACGTCTATGAGTAAATGAATACCTAAAAATGTGAATTTTTTTTTAAATTAAATTAAAAAAAAAAATTAATTTTTAAAATACCGAACTCCATGTAACCATAATTTATGGCCTTTGAATTATGAAGATCACACGGCATAAAATTCATGTTCGAAATTAAAACATCAAACAGAACTTCAAAAACAATTTCTCCGAAAAAAAGCCGACGAAATCATTAATAAAAATTAAAATTTCCTTTAAATTTAAAACTTTGGAAATTAACGAAAACAAAAAAAAAACTATAATGAACACCAAAACAAAAAAAAAATTTTTTTTGAATAAACTTTGGAAATAATTTGAATTTGAACGGAATTTGAAGCGAATTGAAATGTTTTTTAAATAATGAATGACTTGAAAGACATGAAATGTTTGAATTTGACTTCAAAACAAACAACAGCAACACAATGCAACAACAATACAACAATAACAATAAAAATAAATGGTAACAATTTTAAATTACCCCAGCTATTATTATGGAAATTTTTGTTGTTTTTTTTTCTGTTTTTGTTTAAAATTAACAACAACAAAAGAAGAAAAGGAAAAAAAAAACTAAACCTGAACGAAATCATTTTCTATCGACTTGTCTATGGAAGAAGAGAAACAAATTGATTGTAAGCAGCCACAATAATAAAGACGATTTGTATGGCGTTGTGTTGTGTTGTGTGGTGTAGTAGACAAGCCCATAAGCTCAGGCCAGGTCTTATTTAAATTAATTTTCATTTTGGTTTTTAATTTTTTTCTTTATTCTGGTTTTTTTTTTTTGCTTTCAAAGCCCAAGACACAATTTATTTCTTTTCTTTCAATTCTATGGAAAATCAGAAAAACTTTATTTTCTTTAAATCTTAACGAGTTTTCTTGAAATTTATTGTGAGTATTTAAGTTTTATTGGTCACGTTTGTAGTCATTTCAGCCGTTTTTATTTGATTTTCTGTTCTTTTTTTTTTGTTTCTTTAATCAAATAAGCGTTTTTTTTGTTTTTTTTTTTGTTTGTTTATCATTGATTTGTTGGTTGGTTGTCATTTGAAATGCGGGTTTTCTAATTTCGAAAAAAATTTATGCAAATTTCGTATCAATTTCAATTTCAGTTTCAGTTTTATTTTGTTGAAACACATGCCTTTTTTTTTAATGGCCGGCAGCAGGTGCATTTTTTCTTTTTGAAATTCAATGAAATATAAAATCTTTAAGATTTATGCGCAGAGTAGCTTAAGTTATATTGCCAGTAAAGAATAATGAACTTCCTTTACGTATTAAAACAGTGTGGCAATTAAAGAAAGTGGTTCTGATGACATGTGCAGATTGAAAATGCCAAAATTATGTCTTAAAGTACGAACCATTCTGCGTACAGAACTTAGTAAAAATGGTTCACTGTCATATTAAAAGACATGCCGGTACACTGAATATGATTTCTTCAGCAGCTGTGGTACTGAGGAGGAGGGAAAGACTATCTTCCACCTGAATGTAAGGGCCCGGCGAAGGTTCTTGACTTCTCCTGACAAGATTTCTGCCCTTGATGTGGTTCTTAGGGGGATGAAGTGACTACCTTCCACCCTTTACATATATTAACACCCAGCTCTTTCTACACATAGCCAGAGGCTTGATGTTCATTGTAAGGAAGATGAGAGCTTATGAGAGCTGTTTCACCTATTTATTGACCTATGGATGAAGAAACCTAAAAGTAGTATATACAGAGTTTCAGTATCTGAACTTTAAAACTTTCTTTCGCACATCAAGAAATGAATAGATTCCCAAGCAGTACGCACCAAATATAAACATGTTCAAAATGATTTTGCAATAATTTAGTGAAAATTTATCCATTAGGGAATATATTAAAATAAATTTCAATTACTTTTTTGTATTTTCGTTTTTTCGGAGTAAAAAATTAATAAGAAACTGATTCGGAGTGATTTTTTGTTTTGTAGAAAGCTATGTGGTACTCAAAATTTTATTTCAAATTTTTTTTTTGCACAAAAGATTCTGTATAAAATTCAAAATTTTGCTTAAAAATCTTTTTCGGTGTATAAATTTTTTTTCGGAGTAAAAATTTTTTCGGAGTAAAAATTTTTTCGGAGTAAATTTTTTACGGAGTAATTTTTTTTAGCAATTTATTTTCGCAGAAAAAATCGCTTTAAAAAATTGTATGACATTCAAAATTTTGCTTAAAAATCCTTTTCGGAGTAAAAATTTTTTCGGATTAAAATTTTTTCGGTGTAAATTTTTTCGAAGTAATTTTTTTTTCAGTAATTAGGTTTGTGTTGAATTCAATACAATTACCATTTTTAGCTTCTATTTTTAGCTTGGAAAAAAATCTCCTTTTGACAATTTATTTGAACTTCAAGCCGTTTTTGAAAGCTATTCCTTAAAGAAATAATTTTTTTTATTTCTTTTTCCCTGTACTCTCAGTGTTCAGTATCTCATAAATCGTGATAATTATCATTGTTTTGGCATCAAAAAATATTTTTAAAAACGATTATTGTTGTTGTATTTCGTTGTATATAATTCATTACACACTACCAAGTAAAATATGTCTGCCTAAGTGTACCTCCTCCTTATTCCAAACGCTTTGAAAGATTTGTTTAAACGTTCAAATACAGCCTTAGGTTGTCATTTATCTTTTCAAGGAATTTTTTTCCTTTTTCTTTTTGTTGTTGTTTTTTTTTATTTTCTTAAGCAGATTTCTGTTTGGGTTCTGGCATCAGAGCACAGACAAAGTCGTGATCACTGTTTGACACTTCTTATTAAATTATTATTAAATGGCATACACACACACACACTCAGTGTCGCAGACAGACTGATAGACAGACAGACAGACAGCGTTGATTTTTAAGAAATAATATTTCAAAGTATCACAAGAGATGACAGAAACAAAATGTGTACGTATGGCCCCGAATATATTTTAAGGATGATTTTTGAAGCCATTACAGTTCAAAGAACAAGTGTTTCTTGTTGGTTTTTTTTTCCCAAAAACCAAGTAAGACTTACTTACACTTGACTTGTCTTAATTAAAGCTTTGAAATTGCAATCAAAAAAATTTGTTTTTATCGTTCAAATAAATTGTTTTTGCTTTTTTTTTTTTTTTGGGTATCAGTTTCAAATGCTGCAGAAAATAACAAAAAAAAAAAAAAAAAAAAAAAAAAAAAAAAAAAAAAAAAAAAAAAGTAGCTCTTACAAAAGATTGTTGTTCACAGCAACCATAACTGTTTATAAAATTGTTGTAAATTAAATAAACAATAAAAACCAAAATTATTGTCAATAAAATTAAAACCAAACGACAACAAGAACAGCGCTTTATTCGAAAATGCTTAAAATATCAGGTTAACAAACCTAAAATGAAAAAAAACCGATTCAATTAATAATTCTTTTAACACCTGGTCGCCAACATAAACATAAATTAGAAACACGATTTTTTTTTTTAAATTTTTAGAATATTTTTTCTTCTTTTTGACAAAAAATATTCCCAATTTTGCCGTATAAAATTGGTCCACAGGTATTCGAATGTGTATACAGTGAGCGTCAAAAGAAACTGTTTATTGGAAAATTACCGTTGTTTTTATTTTAAAATTGTTTCATTGCCAGTTTTTAAAATGGTAAAAAAAAAAATAAATTCGAAATATTTTGGCAAATTTTTTCGGGCACTCTCTTTAAATGGTAAAAGTTGAGTTTGATGGTTATTAGAATTTTATCCTGAGTGTTTTCAGTTTCTTTTGATGTACACTGTAATATGAAAATTATTTTGATTACAAAACAATCTTAAAGAAATAAATTTGGTGTAAAGATTCTAATTAAAAACTTCTACAAAATATCCACTAACAACAGAGAGAGAGCTGTAGCTCTCCAAGAAATCCTCTACCGCATTATCAAACTTTGCTTACAACAAGCTGAACAATCACAAAGAAGTTCTTCTACCATCTTTAACTCCTCTTCATTTCTATATATGCTGCTGAAATTCTACTGAGAACTGTCTCAGATTCTTGTCAGTGACCAGTTATTAGTCTTACTTTGCGGTTATTGAGTCAATTCTACTATTATCGACAGAGAGCCTAAGGCTCTGAGGCTATTATCGTAGTAATTTTGCTTTATTTTCATGACTCAACTCCCAAATGATGCGTGCGAGTTACTTCTTGCAGAAAATTAGGACTAAAAACTATATCACCAATCGATTGAAAATCTTATCTTGCAAGTGTGCCAGATCCCATGTTTCAGGGATGCCACTATGCCATGGAACCCAACAGAAATTTGTTGAATCCATTCCAAAGGCTGCTATTAAGTCCTTGCAATCACAAGCCACATGCGGCTCTCAGAACAGCTTGACTGTCAACAAAAAACACATCTGAATCTGCAATAAATTCAGTTGCGGCCTCAAGAGCCTTGAAAACAGTAAATATCTCCACCTAAAAAATACTAGAGTTGTCATCCAGTTTATAATTAGGTACCACAAGAGAGATCCTCACAAGACATCCCAATACCAGTGGCTCTATCCAATTTTAAGCCTTCAGCGAAAATAGATTCTCGCAGCCTCCAGGTTTCTTTTCTGTAATGAAAAATCTGCAACCGAGTAAACACAACGATCGGTGGTTTGATTTTTAAGTTCAGTATCAGTGGATAAAAAACATTTGGAATGTCGGAGTCACCGAGTGATCGGCGCTGTTTAAACACCAAGATTCCCTCAAGTGTATGTTATTAGACTGTTATTACGCTGCATATGACGTATAAGTGAAGTGGAATCAAGCGGAACAGAGAGTATCAAGAGCAGGCTGAGGACGCAGTTGAAGTAAAAAATGTTTTTTCGGAATAAAAAATGTTTTTTTTCGGAGTAAAAAAAAATATCGAAAAAAATTTCCAAGAAATTTTCGGAAAAAAATGCCAAAAAATTTTCGAAAAAAAATTCCCAATTTTTTGAAAAAATTTGGAAACTTTTAAAAAATGGAATCAAACGGAACAGAGAGTATCAAGAGCAGTCTGAGGATGCAGTTGAAGTAAAAAATGTTTTTTCGGAGTAAAAAAAAATCTGAATAAATTTCCAAGAAATTTTCGGAAAAAAAATGCCAAAAAATTTTCCCAATTTTTTGAAAAAATGTGAAAATTTTAAAATTTCTGAATAAATTTTATTTTACTTTTTGGTTTTAAAATTTTTTTTTGTGGTTTCTAGTAGACTTTGTAGTCCATTACTTACCATTACCATTTGTATTTCAATTTGTTAGAGGGGCGTGTCCAAATGGGCGGTAAGAAACATTTTTTTGTTTAAAAATATTTTTAAGCAATTTTGTTATCAAGTGCTGCTGCTGCTGCTGTTGCCACAGTTTGAATTTCAATAAAAATTTTTATTGCAATTTTAATTTGATTTATTACCCCTCAACCTGAAACATATGGCCACTGGAAATATTTTTTCAAAATCCTTTTAAAGCCAAAATTTTTCTGTTTCTTTTTCTTTCTTTTTGGCTTGCAAAGGAGTGTCTGATGATAAAAATAACTAAAAAAAAACAACAACATTTTACGTGATTAAAATTAATGAAAATAAAAGCCTGCATTTATTTTGCACAACAATATTGTCCTGTCCTGAGTATGCCTCTTATGTTGCAGCAGAAAAATGTTTGTTTTCAAAGACAAATTAAAAGGAATTGCAATTGATTTGTTGACCATGCATGTGTGTGTGATCAATGTGATCATGCTGATGATGATTCATTTCATTGCAACAAAATAGGAGAGGAAACAAGAAGAAGAGGTGAACTGTGTCCTATAAATATCATTCTAGACATCATGACGTTGTTGTCATTGTCATTCAGTCGCTCTTAAAAGTTTTTTTTGTTTGTTTTGGTTTTGAAAGGAATTCAGTTCAAAGACAAAATATTCTGCTGTTAGCGGGAATTGTTGGTTCGTTGTGTTGATGGACAGATGTCTGGCTGGCTGCATATATGCCTGCCGAAATGCCTGGGCTGATGGGTGAATCAATAAACAAGCCATAACAGTGTGTTGTTTTTTGTTGCAAAAGAAAAGGGACCTCCACTTGCCATTTGTTCTGTTTTTTTTTTATTTTAAAAATAATTTTCTTATGAAAACAAAATTTTTAATTGATTTTTTAATTTTAAACTGTTTATGGCCAATACATAACACATGGTCAACGATTTTTTTTTTTTGGTTAAATGCAAATGCCAAATTGTTTATTTTATTTTTTTGTTCTGTGTGACCCCTTTTTCTCTCTCTCTCTCTTTCTCTCTATTTGTTGGCACTAATGTGGCCAAAATGTAATTGAATCACCTCATCGTCACCCACCAACAGAATCTTAAGATAATATTTTAAAGTGGAAATGTTTGTTTTTGACCATATTTATACAAAATATTACCATATTTTAAACGCCACCAGCAGGCCAGACCAGGCCGCGGCCATAACATAACATATTCACTTACTTACTCACTCCCTCTTCTGTTTCAACACAACAACAACATCGTCGTTGTCTGTTGTCTGTTTAACATTTAAAGCCAAGCACATACCAAGAACTACTGCTGCAGCTACTGCAACTGACTGATGACTCCTTAACTCTTGGTGTGAACGAAAGGAAAAAAATTTGAATTTTAATTCGCGCCAGTTGTCGTCGACAAGGTGGTGCGGTGCGGCTTATATGTTGCTGGTGACATTTAACGATGATTTCTAAGCATTATTGCGTTACGACGTTATACTTCCAATTATGGCAGCAGTCTCGGCATCAATAGTTGTTTTGTGTTGCGTTGTGCGTGCATCTTAAATTGGCGATAAGCAAAAATAGTTGCAATATTATACATTGCAACTCTACAACAACAATAACTGCATCGGCATAAGGTTTGCATCAGCATCAGGTTAACACCCCACCCCCCACCAACAAGAAATTCAATTAACGTAGGAATTACAAACAAAAACATAAAATTTGAATACAAAAATATTTAATACTGCAGTAATCGAATGTAATCGATAACTAGAAAAGAAATTGTTTTAGTGTGAAACCGTAAGACTGATTAATAAGTTAGCTTTGGTTCCTAGTTTCATGTGATACATACATACGTACATAATAGGTCATTAAAAAATTTTAGTCAGGATTATGGACCTAGTTTCTCACAAGACCTATTTTGTGTGTCTTAGCTTTCTACATGAGTGGAACGACCTGCAGAAACTTTACATGGCAATTTTGTTTACTCTCAGAGTTTTTGCCAGAAATCTGCTGAGAGGAAGTCGCCGCAGAAATGTTTTTTTTATATTTCCTTTTGTGATGTCTGACCTGGGGTTTGAACGTAGCACTACGATGACTACGGTGACTAGGGTTGGTATATTCAATCTCCATATTATAAAAGGTAGGCGGATATCAGAGGCCTAAAAACAGAAGAAAGAAGAAGGAAAGGGAAATCTAAAGCTTGCCCTCGCTAGATTACCTTCAATACCTGAGTGTTCCTGTGTCTCGACAGCAGCCTATGAGCAATGTGTCTTGGTTTAATGTATAGAGGGCCGGAATTTATTACGATGACTGTCAGATGGGTTCCTTATATCAGAGAAATATGCTGGAGTAGCTACCGAACGATTTCAAGTAACTAGAAGAATCGTGACTGTAAGTGATAATTCTAATTCATGTGATATCACATCACCATCGACTTTAAACTGCTGGCCACTCATGGATAATACAATAACACCTACGACATGGATGGTGTGCGAATCTGGGTTGAAGTCCGGGGTAAAGCGTTGCTACTGTCCCACTTCAAATAAGTCAGTAAGGTCGGTGGTGAAAGGGAAAGAAGAAGGCAGTTGACTGTCTTTTTAGCTGCCGCTTTAGTGTCGAACAATAACCTGAGCATCAGGAACAATGATAAGAGGTAGCGAGGAGTACAGTACAGCACAGTACTTAATAAAACGGTGTTCCAGAAGAGCAATTGACGCCCTTATCGGATGGATCAACCAAAAAAAAAAATGTTCCCGCAATTAATAGGCATTTCTTTTGTTGTAATTTCTTTTAAAACTTAACATAAAATATTCCAAACATTTCAGTAGCTTCTGCTACGATTGTCGCCGTATAAAAAATAAAAATTAAAATTTTTTTTATGATTTATGACGACATTCTGACCTTTTCCGGAGGTGCGGCCGTTTTTGGGAAATTCCAACTATAAAAGGGAAAATATAAAATAAAAAAAAATAAAAACAATAAAAAACGCTTTCATCACATTTTACCAAAACCATCAACAAATAATCAAAAAAACAAAAACGAAAAACAACGCTTATGAAGTGTAATTAATCAGTAGCAACGTAAACAGTGATAGCAACATGAGGCAGCAACATGGAGGAACGTACCAACAATGAATTTTTAATCACGTACACTTAAGCGTGGCACACACAATACTGAAAGCTAGGGGATCTCAAATGGTTTTACATTGTAAAACTAAAAATAAAACTTCGCCCAGAAAAGTTTGGCTAACGCTGTACAACAAGTAAAACAAGTAAAAAAAAATAAATTTGATTATCAAAGTTGCAGTTGCAATAGCAGTAGCCTTAGTAGGTAGGCAGGGGGTGTTGTTATTAAAACAACAACAACAACAAAAAAAAAAAGACAAATTCTTTTACGCTTCCTTTCCTTTATACGTGCCTTAACAAGCGCTAACAACAGTTGGGAACAACAGCAACAATTTAGTTTTGCATTTAATTGCAATGAAGCAGTAACGATAACAGCAACAGCAACAGCAACAGCAACAGCAACACTAATACGCCTTGTCTACATGCCTGCAACAACATGCGTTCATTTGTCCGTCCCTGTTGCTTCAATTGCTTTAGAAAAAACATTTTCCGTTCTGCACTTCTGTTCAGTCCAGTTCAGTTCAATTCAATTCGTTTTTCTATTGCTGCTGACAACCTAGCAATGGCAATGAATAATAAAATGCCAAGATGTTTTCATTACGACTAACACAGCAGTCATGTGGCATGGCATGGTGGCACATGTATTCTTTGCTACCACAAACACGAACAAGTTCATAAATATGCCAAAAGGTGGAGCCACTTAAAATCGTGTGTGTTGTTTTATGCGAAATCGATACCCAAATGACTCCTTAAGTAGATTCATTAACATAAATTAGCATCAGAATGTGGAACGATAATTACCACAAGCATGACCAGTAGCTTTCTTCATTCAATTTTAATTAAAGACACGTTTTTTCTAAGCTAAATTGGATGGAGGAGTAGATTTTAATTGGAATTTCTATTGCAAGAAGTAGTAGGCAGGTAGGCAGGGAAGTAAATGAGGGTCAGGGTTGTGTTTTGTGTGATCCATCTGAAGCCAAGGAGTTTTCTAATTTCTACTCTCGGCATTATGGATATATGCCCAGGGGTGTACACAGTAGTCTAGTACGTAGTATTTTGGCATACTCGAGAATGAAACCTTAACAGCTTGAAACACACTACTTCCCTCGGTAACTGCCTTCAGCAGTTTTCTTTTAAAACTCCTAGAAGTAAGCTAATTGCCTCGAGAAGCTTAACAAATCTAGTTCGTGCAACTAAATGTGTGGTGCAAAAAGCTAGGCCATAAACCTGGCTAAATGGCTATTCATAAGTACACTTTTGTCCCCAGTAGGTGAAGATTTACTCTCTCCTATCCATTAGTCAGATGACTAATACGGCCAATACGACCAATATGTCTTGCATGAGTACACTGTATCTACTCTCATGGTTCAATGAGTATTGGGTAAGCATGTAGCAAAGCTTTGTTTACATGCTAATGACATCTATAGAAGTTGTAGATCGGCTGAGAAGGGAGATTTAATGGACAATGTATGTTTGACTTCTCTTCTTTCCATCACTCTTTCTTGACAGTCCAACAATTGGTTCTATTGTTACGAGATATCGTATGGATTCTAAGGAAGTCAGGGCCTCCTGAGAGCTGCTGTGTGTGCGCCTTCTACCCTAAGGCCATTTTGTAGTCAGTGTACGTTTCTGGTTCAACGCCGATTTCTCTGCTTTCCATCACTCTTTCTTGACAGTCCAACAATTGGTTCTATTATTACGGATCGTATGGATTCTGAGGTAGTCAGGGCCTCCAGAGAACTGCTGTGTATATTCCTTCTGCCCTAAACTCCATTTTATAGTCAATCTACATTTAACGCCGTTTAACGCGGACTTCTCTTCTTTCCATCATTCTTTCTTGACAATCCAGCAATAGTTTCTATTCGATGACATCGATAACTAAAGTCATTCACTTCCCTGCGGATTTTTAGCTGCATTCTAAGAGAGTCTGGGCATAAATGCTGTTGATCCTCAAGACCTATGTAATCAGGCCTTGCCTGTTTACTTCTGGAGTATCACAGAAAACCCCGATGTAGGGTAGTCAGGGCGTAAATGCTGCTGATCCTCAAGACCTATGTAATCAGGCCTTGCCTGTTTACTTCTGGAGTATCACAGCAAACCCCGATGTAGGGTAGTCAGGGCGTAAATGCTGCTGATCCTCAAGACCTATGTAATCAAGCCTTGCCTGTTTACCTCTGGAGTATCACAGCAAACCCCGGTGTGTGCTCGAGGGAGCTGGGGGGGGACCCCCTTCTATCCTATCCTAATGACGAATCAAATTGCTTTTAAAATTAAAAATAATGCTGAGATAACCTTTTCGTTTAATTTTTCAAATTCGAATACAAATTTATAAAGAAAACCTTGTTCAAATTTGATGCTGGATATTAAATTTTATTCAAAATTTTGCAGCACAAAAAGAAAAGAGAAACCAAAAAAAAAAAAAATTAATAATCGTGAGACATTTACTGTGCAATTGAGTTTATCAAACATCAACAATCTTAAATGTCTGTCTTAAATATTGCTACCAATTAAATATAAATTTTTTCTGTTTATGTTGCTGTTGCCGTTGCTGTTGCTGTTGTTTGCCGTTGTTGCCACAGATAAAAACAAAACGTTAACAAATTTTTTTCCTCTTCTTCTTCTTCTGCTTCTTCTGCGACTGCTTTATTAATAATTTTGTTTGCAGGAGAATTTTGAATTTTTTTTCTTCTGGCCTCTCAGGTTGTCTTGTTTCATGGTGTAACGTTTTTGTCACTGGCTTGTACAGAAAAATTTTGACAATATTGTTGCCGTTGCTGTTGCTGTTGCTGCTGTTTTTTTTTTGGCCAAATTCGTGTAGCGACAATTTTGTTTTTAAACCCAGCGACAAGTCCGCTGGCTGGCAGGCGAGTAAAGCTGTTTTTTTTTTCTTTTGCTTTTTACAGCTGCCAACTTTAGCAACCAAAAAAAAAAAAAACCAAAAAAAAGTTTCAATTTTTTTTTTTGGCAGGCTATCTTTTGTAGCCATACATAGACGTTTAAGAAGTATGAAGTTGCCTCCATAAATTGCTTACAAACAAGAGAGAGTGGGGGGTGCAAAATCAAATCAAAAGCCCATTGAGATGAGCGTCTAATTAAGTTGTGAAAAATCAAGATTTTCAATTCGTTTTATTACTTAATTTGGGGGAAATCTTATTTTTTTTTTCTTTCAAAAGCTGCATTTTATTTTCAAATAGATTTCACGCCAGACCTCCAGCAGCGTTAAAAATTTCTTTCCAAACCAAACCAAAAAAAATCTCTGTTTTTTTTTTTCAAAAAGATTTATTTCAGCAAGACAAACATTTCAAAATGTTTACACTTTTGAGTTAAAAACTTAACAAATACTTGCAACATGTAATGCAGTTTTGTACGTGCCTGTATTTCTTTCTACATGCTGCTACAATTTGTGGCAAGACTCTCAACTACACTTACTTAGAGAAATTGTTTACTTTTTAGCTCCGTTTCAATGCATTGCATTGCTGTCTTTGGCTCATGTGTTGTTCATCAATTTTGGTTTTGTTTACATGACTCTTGGGATTTTTCAAAACTCGAGTGTTTCTTGCTACATCAGGAAATCCAAAATGAAATAAAAAAAAAATACTTTGGCAGTGAAGGAAAATGGAGTTTGAATTTAAATTGTTTTAAGCCATGTAGCCATGTGTGTTTGCTCCTAATTTGTCTATGTGGCTTCATGCTTTCTGTTGTCTAGATTTACTTTACTTCCATATTTGTGTGCCATTTTTCAAATTTTTCATTCACTCTTTCATCTTTGCAGAAAAGAAAATTAAAAGAAAATCAAATCAAATTCTTACTGTGTTTAACAGGCTCAGTGAATTTCTTTTTTTTTAAGTGTGTAACCCAAATTTCTCAAATAGTTTGCGAAAGATTGGCAAGCATAATGCAATGATTTAAGGCATCCAAATCATTCAACAGTATAAAACATACTTTAGTTGTAATCGATTACTTAGTTTCTTAATTAATTGGTCATTACAATCCTTTAGTTAGGATTACAACAAATCAATTTTCTTTTTCAATAACTTTTTCAAAAATTTTTTTATCGATAACTTTTTTCAAAAATTTTTTTATCGATAACTTTTTCAAAAACTTTTTATTTCTTTTAATGTTTTATTTAATACGTTTTTAATCAATTTTTTCGGAAATAGTATCGTTTTTTATCGATTACTATTCCAAAAATAAATTTTTATCGATAACTTCTTCAAAAACTGTTTTATCGCAGAATATGCTACATAATAATAATAATATTTCAATTTTAATTTTTTAACCGTTTTTCCCTAAAAAATAATTTAATTTTTTATCGATAACTGATAACATAATTTAAAACATGAGTGAAAATTAAAATTTTGTTAAAATATCGCTTGTCCTTGCTTAAAATTACGTACAAAAAAAGAAAATATTGTAATATTTTGCTAGCGTTCTATTAAAAAAAAAAGTTATCGATAACTGAAAACTGAAACCATAGCTGAAACAAAAAGTTTTCTTAAAATATCTTTAATTTTTGGTACCTTTTTAAATTAAAATTAAATAAAAAAATTTAATTTGTAAAATTTTGCAAGTGCTCGCCCTACTTAAAAAAGTTATCGATAAATAATAATAGAATTTTTCCAAAATTTATTATTTAATTAATAGTTTTTCCTTAATTTTGTAAACTTATTAAATTTGTTTCTAAAGTCATTAAAATATACCACGATAGTATATTAAAAACTTATCGATAACTAAAATATTTAAACCTTAATTGTTTTATAAGTCAAATGAAATTTTGTTAAAATTAAAAGAAATGTTTGTTTCTATGAAACAAAATCCAATTAGTTTTCAACAAAATATCGTATTTAATCGTTTCCGCAATTATTTCCACCGTTTTGAAAGCATTCTATGTTTCTCCCTATACAATCCATAGCATTTTGGGCCATTTAAGCCTCATGTCTTTAACACGGAAATTTTTTATGGTAATTTTTGTGTAGTGAATGCCTTATTAAATGGCCTTTAACGCGATGTTTTTTCTACGCTTTTTTTTTAGGAAATAAATTGATTGAATTGCATTGGAAGACATTGCCAAGCAATGCATTGAATTAAGAAAGATAAGCAAGCCTTTGCCGCTTTAAATTTGCTTTGAACAGCATCATCGGGTTTTCTTTTGAGGTGTTGCCCTGGCTAATGTGGGGTTAAGTGGCTATTGTTGTGAGTAGTGATTGTATAAATCTGTCTGTCTGTCCTGTCTGTCGATGCATCTTTTCGAGGGGATGTGTTAAAGTAAACATCAGTATTGCAACAGCAACAGCAACAGACAAACAAACACTCATTTTGAACATCTACAATGACGGGAACATTTAATGAAATTAATCAAGAATAATGGGCTGTGTTTGCAACACAAAAACATGTGATAAAATGTTGTTCGAAAAGTAAATGAATTGTGGCCAAAATATTAAATGAATTGTGTTGTGGCAAGAAAAAAAGAAGAAAAAGAAAAAATAACAGAGATTTCAAGAGTAATTTTTTTTTGTAAAGATTTCTTCTTTTTTGAGGTTTTTTGTTTTGATTAATGACAAGCGAAAACTGAAATAAAAATAAAAACCACAACAACAACACAATAAAGTTTTGTTCAAAACTATAAAGGCAACAAATTAAAAAAGGAGGGGAAGTATACCTAAATTCAAACCCTCTACCATATCATACCATTGGCCTCTCGTGTATTTGGTATGTTACTGTTCCCATAAGGAGATCTATTTTACCGCATGTATCTTGTAATTCCGATTTGGATTTGTTTGCCCCAAGTATGGACTGTACATCCTGACCTAAGGCCTTCCTGCATGATCCAGTTCACTAACTGTTTTACAAAACAACAAAGAAGTTACGAGAATAGTGGCAAACAAAGACAACAAAAGATACAAAATGAAGGAACTACAATAACAAATCAACAGCAGGTTTCTAGAAGTTGTCAAACCGAACATTTTTGAACTGTAAACAGAGATTAAACATTACTTACAGCAATCCATCTTGATTCCTGAATAAATCTTGTTGTTGTATTAATCCTTATTCAGGGTAGCTTTTGTTGAAGATCACAGAAAATCGGAAGTCAATGAAGTCCAGCTCTTCCTAGCAACAGCCGTGAACAGTGATATATGAGGTGTAAGATAATTCTTCTTTTTCTCTTGCACTCAGCTCCAGCAGAAGTTATTTAAGAGCGGTTTAAATCGTTGAAAGAAATATTTTTTATGCTTTGTTTTCTGCGAGAATGATTTCAATTACGGACTTGTAATTAAAAAGCCTATTCTACAGGGAACCTTCGGATCCGTTCTTAGTTAGATTTATAAGAGAGAGTATGTAGTTGAGAATTCCCCTCTAACAAGGAACACAATAAACATAGTTTACTTATGTTATATTGTTAGCTATACTTCTCCCTATCACTTGCAATCTTACGCCACCAGAGAGATCTTTTTTTTTTCGTGGCATGGTGAAAATAATCCTTGAAGAGTCTGTTGTAAGCAGGTCTTATTATATGTTTTATCACCACAAAGAAACCTGTAGAAATCAAGGGAGCCAAAGAAAGAAAGAAAAAAGAAAGAACTCAAAAGATGGAATACAAAGGGATCTTTATATCATTTTGACAGTCTGCCAAATTAAGCATGAGAAGAACAGACACATTATGATACAGTCAGTCAGCCAGCCAGCCACGCAACCAAACAACCAAGCAACCATTTAAATCGGGCAGAAAACACTGAATCTGAACTGCAGAAATTGAAAAGTGTTTTAAAGATGACGACAACACCCACCAGACAGACATTTATACGTACATAAGATATATTATCTGTACCCCTTTATACCCCCCCTTTAGGAATTGAAACTAAAAAAAGTTGCAAAAATAAACATGATTATGAGGCACCCGTGTTCTTTTTTGTTTTTTTTGTTTTTATGAAATATTATTGCCAGGCACAGCATATTATTATGGAGTGTGTATGTGTCATAGAGGTGCCTACAAAATCTTATGGTGTTGTGGCAAGCAGCACACCAACTACAACTCAATTAGTTGTGGTTGTTAGTGTCCTCTTTATAACCTAAAAAAACTTTGTATGTTTTATCATCGTCATCATCAACGTCGCCTTCATTATGTTCCCAAAGGTCTTGTACTAAATGAAAGAAGGGTCTCTCTCCTCTTTTTCTTCAATCGACCACAGCAACCGTTTCATTTTCTTACTCCAACGACTATAGGAAGTACTTCAGACACCAAAATTTTTAAAACAAAAAATGCTTTTTTTTGTTGTTGTTGTGTTGGTCGCTGGTAGACGGTATAATTTTTCGTTTGCCTCATATAATTGCCCTGCATTTTGATTACAAATTTTTTATTATACTCCGGAAAGAAAAGCAAAGCAAAAAAAAATGCAGAAAAAATGAATCTGAAAAATCTGTTTTAATTAAATCGTTCTTTAAGTTCTTTCTTTCTTTCTTTCTTTCTTTGAAAAGAAAACAAGAGTGCGAAAAAGGGGAATTGTGGAGGGAGGAAGGGAGGTTATATTGTAAATATTATGCAAAATTTTAATTTAAAATTTTAATTGAAATTCCTCAAGTGCTCAATGATTAATTGCTTTCAAGTTGTTGAAAGCCGCAGCACAAATTTAAAATTCAAGTTTCAAAGGAAAATTTTACAATTTGCGACATTTTTTTATTAAAATAAGGACCCCTTTTGTCGCATTTAAAGGCTTCATATTTATCTTTTAATGACCCCTAGTCGCTACTGAAAATCAAACTAAATTAAATGGCCTTGTAAGTGTTATATTGAATGTACTTTTCTCTTTAAACTCGAATTTATAATTGTTTTCTGGAAAATGAGGTTTTAAACCTCGCTACTCCAAAGTTATGGTTGCAGAATTTACTTAAACAAACATAAAGTTCTAGAACTTACCAAGATTGAAAGAAAATTAAATTTTAAATAATTTTAAATATAAAAAGTTTAAAAGTATCTCACAAAAGATAGCGATCATTCGAACGTTATGCTCTTGTTGCGAAAAAGTGACAAAAGTGACTCTGAGAGCGGTATAGCATCATCGAATTGGATATTTCTTGAATGTTTATAAGTCCCTTTGTTTCCAAAAATTAGTTCGAGGAAGAAAACAGCTAAGATCGCTTTAGATTGCTAAAAACTAAAATGAGTAAACGTTGATGTTTCCTCTATCGTTGTCAGATTTCAACAGAACGGTTACTGCTGTTTCCATAGCTTCATAGTGCCTACCCAAAATTCTGTAGACCGATTGAGTGTCTTCTTTGCAATCTCAACTATGTCCAGTTATGCTCTACACAGTTTGAGACTTCACCCTATCGTTGAAAAGCCATAGAGCCAGTTCTGTTCTTTTAGTGCCCTCTGAGACTACATAAATCTGGGCTACTTTTCAGTTCTGTATTCGTCTGCGTCGTAGAGTATATTCGGTCATGGTTGGTTAGTCTGTGGTTTGCTTAAAGCGTAACAGAGAAAACTTGATTTTTAGCTGTTGCATGTGAAATGCTCTTCTGGCAGAGTTGTACTTCCTCTCTTTCACAACCTATTTTCCTAGATTCAGCACATTGTATCTGCGTCATTAGGCGCTCTTCAGAGAGTTGGAGGCATAAAAAACTATGCAGTTTTCTCTGAGCAGGTCTTGTGCCGCTAGGGTAGGACTGAGATAAAGTTTTAAATTGGATTCGAAAGTTTTCAATGTCATTGTAGTAACCTTTAAGCCTTAACTACTTACGCAAGCAATTGATCTAACAATATATGGTTAAAAAATATTTAAAATTCTATTGGATTTTCCCAGAATCTTCTTCTTATTTTCTCCAATCAATCAGACTTTGAAATGTTCCCATAATTTTGCTTCCTTGTTTGCTTTACGGCCATTATTTAATAGGAATTCTTGTAAAATATTTGAAGAAAAAAAGACGTTCTAACAGCAACAACAAATAAAAAATAATTATAAGTAAAACAAAACTAATATTTGTTGTATTGTGTTGTTGTATTTCTATTTGTTTTTGTACTTAACGAGTCAATATTTAACTAAAGTCTGCAGTTGAAGTACATCAAACTGCAGTGGTTACCAGTATCGTATCAAAGGTTTGTGGCTATGCTACGCTATAAGGGTCAATATACCCGTGAAATATTTCAAAAATTTCTAAACATTTAAGGCGTTTTAAGGGAAGAATAAAGTGCGAAGACTAGAGTACTTCAGAGAGTGGTTTTTAGTCATGAGAGCAGGATTATTGACTTAAAAGGTGGCAAGGTTGCTTACAATTTTAAGCAGGTCAATGTGCTGCCTTTCGAAAATTAATTTTGTGACATCACATGTACAGGTTAAAAGTTCATTATTTTGAGTTGCTTTTGCTGGCCAGCTTTGTTTATAACCAATTAATTAGTAATTCAATCTGTTGATTTAAGCCAATGAGCAACTCATTCACTCGTACCAAATCAATGTTAAGCGCCACTCGTTTTTCATTTATCGCCAACATTATTATTGATACAAACACACACACATGGTTGGCTGTTTGACTGTGTGCTATAGATTGCCTGCCAGCTATATATGGCCCGTGTGCCTAACTCACATGGCTTTAACTCTACTTGATTTGATTACCCTACACCTTAATGCTCATGGCTATGTTCATGCTCATATCGGGCAATAAGTTTTGCATGTGAGATGACCGCCTACATGCTGCTGACATTTTAAATTAAAATTCCATAAAAATGTTCATGTCTCGCGCTGTCTATCCGTCTGTCGGTCTGTCCCTCCGCTCGTGCCTTTAGTTTTTTTTTTCTTCTTAGCGTTTCTTTGTCATTTTTATTTGGTTTTTTTTGCCGTATTACCCTGTGTGTTAATTTGTCATAATATATGTCTGTCCTAATAATTTTTGGCCTGTTGGTTGGTGCTTGACGTTGCTTGAAAAACGAATGTTAAGCCTAAGTAATGGTGAGTCATCGTCATCGCCATCATCATCATCAACGGCATCGTCATCGGCATCATTATGGCGCGTATTTTAGAAAATTAAAAAGACTTTAAAACTGTTAAAAAAACGTGTAAATTTATGTGACACACAAACAAGCAAATTTTCATTATAAATGTTCAAAATTTATTGCAGACTTTACATGGCATTTTTTACGGCGAATATGTATGCTGCTTGCAAAAGATTATTTTTATTTTATGACTTCTAAGCTTGACAAATTGGAAGCTAATCACCTTGAAAATAGGCAGAAATCTTTTTAAAATTTCTAATTACATGTTGCATGTTATATGCTGCAAAATGATTCGTAAAAAACTTTTGGGTAACTTCTGGTTGAGGCAAACCTTTCATCTCATGCCCTGCAGGTGCTCTCACAGATCTTGTATAAGGAACCTCTTTCACATTCCTCACTTATATCTTTCCTTTCCTACGTCTTCTCCTTTCCCTATCTCCTTCACTATCCGCTCTCCCTCTTCTAGAACGAATTTATAACGGGTCATTTTGACCTCTGGGTATTGTACTTGTCCCAGTGATAAGTATATACGTCCTCAGACCTAACCTAACCTTTGTCTTATGACCTTGTAAGGCAGTCTATATATTGCATTCGCAATGTCTAAAACAGCACAAATTGTCTCTACTTTGTTGTCCAAGGACTTCTGAACGAATCCTATTACGTTTAAAAGAGAGCACTCTGTACATTTACTCATCCTACAAGCATGTCGCCCAGGATGCAGTGGAACCCGTTTTAGTACTGCACATCTTGATTTCGATTGAACTTTTGTAGCAGGTTGTAGGATGATAAGTTTGTGATTTGTCGTTGCAATAAAAACAATGTCCACTGTATTGGGTGTAATAATGCGGAACTTTTGCAAAATATTCCGAAAGCTCATGGGTATACTTGCCAGTATCTTTCAAGTTCGAAAGGTTCATCCATCGGAAGATTGAACAGGTTATTCGGCAAGATCGACTTCTATGCAGTTGATAAGATGTGAACCTCTCTCGTGTGGGAAGTGAGAAGGATGCTGACAGAGGCGAAGTCCTCTTTCAAGCCAATTATGTTTGAGACAGCCTAAAGCAATATAGTGATACTTTGACGAAAGCCTCTGCTAGTGTGAAGTTTTTTTTTGCAAAGGCCTTGCTGTGGATTGAAAAGAGATCAGACTATCGAGAAGTAGTTTGATTAGAGCAAACGACCTTTTTGACGGGACACAATATACTCAAGGAATACTTCGTCATAATGGGAATCATCTCTATTGCAATATGTAGATGTCCTGAGAGTTTTTCAGGGCAACAGAATTGGGATCTGTTCGAGTTCGAGGATAGTATACTAGAGGCGTGTGGTTACAGTACTTACGTACCTCTACACGATAATAAAAATAGTCACGGTTAGGATGGAAATCAGGTGATAATTTTCATTCCATGTCTAACGCTTGAAGCGAGCTGTTGAGCGGACATTATCTTAATCCAGTTCACTTTTTCTCTCGCTTGGGCAAGTAATAAGTGATCTCTATTTTTGTAGGACTTTGCCTGCTAGGTAGGCATATTATAAATTGCTGCATCAGTCGGCCACATATTACGTGGCCGTCTGTCACGTAATATGTTCTTGCCCATCTCTCGTAACTGTCTAGGGAATGAGGCTCTTGAACCAGAGCCCTTTTTCCTTATGAAATACATCACTACATTATTCTTAAAAAAAAAAAAATAGCAGGAGAATGAGCCTTATCAACTGGTGTTTACGTGTGGTGACGTCTCTTCACCTACCCTAATTGTAGTCCCCTATGTTTGGAAATCATTTTAGTTTCTCTACAAAAATCTGATTCTCTCTCTTTCACTCTCTCCATTTGATTCATAAATCCAAAGTTACACCCGCCGCCTTATTTGCCTAAATTTCACACTGACCTCCCCCTCTTTAAAAACAAGAAGAAGAAGAAGTAGAAGAAGAAGGAAAGCAAACCAGATCGTATATTTATAAGAAACTGCACTGATTTAATGATAAATTTTTAAAAAAAAAATGCATTTTCGATTAAAATCATGTTAGCAATTCGTATTTATCTTTTTTGCTGTTGTTATTACAATTTGTTGCAAGAACTTGTTGCATGCACGTCTGTACGTACGCCTGTGTATGATTTAAGAGGAAAAACATTTTTTTTATCTCAATTGATAGATTTTGCAGCCGATATGCTTTGAGTATTTATCAAAAAAAAGAGGAACTACACACAGAATACAGTTCATATGTTAATGCGGGAGATAAGTTTAGTACAGTGGGTGACAAAATTAATGCAACGCTTTGAAAAACAAAATTATTGAAATTCTTGCGATGATTAAATAAAGTTTTCTTTAATCTTTTTATTATTTACTGTGTGGTTTTCTAAATATTTTACCACAAATATGGAGTATGAAGTACGATTATTTGGTGATTTATAGGCAGTTTTGATTGGAAAAGCCAACAAGCAACATAAACTATGGCTAGCTGGCTGGTTGTCTAAAAGCTTCATCAGCACCATCGCCATCATCATCATCGTTGTACACATGATGATCGTAATGATCATGTTCATGATTATATTATCGTAATCGTTGTGGCTTAAAGATACAGAGCGATAGCATTAAACATAGCTTAGGATAAGCTTTATGATATTGGTCGTCAACCATAAAATAAGTCGACTTAATGCACTTACAAGTTTTTAAGTCTATCAATTTACTATACAGTCCGTCCATTAGCTTAACAACTGACTCGCTATCTGTCTGTCTGTCTGTCTGTCCGTATGTGTTGATTTAAGCCTGGCTTGGCTTGGCTTGGCCTAAAACCTGTAACCAAAGTAAAGCATTTAAAATTTGTTTGTAACTATTTTTGCCACTCTTGTTGTTATTATTGTTGTTGTTATAGTTGTTGCTGTTGTTATTGAAATGGCAACCGAGCGTGTGTTGTAGTAAAATATCAAGATTGACGACTACCATGAGTGCAATTAAAATTATTTGCATGCAAACTGTCACATTTGACAGTTAGTGGCTTAGTTTAACTAATTTATAACATTAGTTTTCAACTAATAGAGGGGTTCTCTTTGCTTGGTTTGTTTCTTTTTTTGTTTTTTCTTTAATTCCTCTGTCTTGCTTTCATCAAAAAACAAATTTTTTTTTAAATTTTTTTTATTATTTGTTGCCACATTATCACTAAATTAACTTGTAAATGTTTGTAGAAATATTTCTGCATTTTTATTTATGTTTCCTCTCTCTCCTCTCTGCATCTCTCTCTCGCTCTCTGTCTCTGTTACCATATAAACATAAAATCTTAATTATATTTTCTCACTTCTTTGAATTTATTTACAGCCTTACGTCTTTTAAATAGCCACAGTGATTCACAAACTTTATTTCATACTCCCGGAAATGGTGATGGTGGTGGCGGCCTATTTCCTCAACTTTTCAATGTTGCCACCCGTGCCTCGATCACTGTCAATGCCACTTGTGGTCAAAATGGTCGTGAGGAGTATTGTAAACTGGTAGATGCCTATCCTCATAAGAAATGGGCTACACAGTGTGGCATTTGTAATGCTCATTCGTCGGATGTGGCCAAACATAGGCCAATTGATGCGGTGATTTCGAATGTAAACATGCAGGACCAATGGTGGCAATCGCCAACACTACAATATGGCCGGAATTATGAATACATAACGATAACATTGGATTTGAAACAGGTACGTACAGAAATTGTAATTGGGATTTTTGTAGGACGGGGCTAGATAGACAGATATGATCAGAAATGATTTAAAAACGATATTAAGTATGTGGTTCAGGCTTAGGTGATGTATAAGTAAGTCTCAAAGAAAACATAGACGCGATATGAAAAGATCATGGATGAGACATGATTGCTGGGTTGGTACGCTCGAAGAAAGTTTGACCCCTAGTGCTTGTCCTGGTGGGACAAATCAAAAGAAAAGACAAAAAAAAAGAGATAGAGGTAGAGATTAGGAAGACAAACTATGCTAAACTAGCGAAAATCGTATCAATCAATTATTCACGGCAGCCTGAATGTCGGCTTCCTAGAAAAAGTTCACAATAAACCCTACTCAGGGTATTCACCTTTCTCTTCCTTCTGCAAGGCTTAGCCGGTTATAGAGTAGATGTTCTATAATCTTGAATTTCTCCTCTTCTCCACTTAACCAGCAATAGTCTAACTACGATCCATACCAGTTTCATGGTAGCGGCCTAACCTCACAATGCCCCGCAACACTGGATCGGGCATCGTCGACAGATGGCCAATGGCACCTTGTACACCCAACATTACGATCTCTTTTTTAGCACGCGCATCACTCAACTATGCCGCTATGTCTTGGAACTAAAAGAGACAAATTCGAATCGGGTGCAAGGGGTCATATGAAGGCCTTACAGTCACGAATCAGTTGACTCCATATAACCCTTGTTATTCTATAATCCGCCTTGTGCGTTCAATTCAAAATTGCACGTTTATGCAATCTTCTGGCTTTCGAATCTTCCTTGACTTCACCGTATTATTTCGAAGGGACATTTCTGGTACTGAATTCGCTTTCACGGGTCATAACGTAATGGGTAGGCATGTGTAGTGGACTTGTATTACCTGCAACTGATTTCTGTAGAGGTTGAAGATCGTTTGAGGTGGAAGAAAGTATTCTCACGTTCGACGCAGACTTCTCTCAGTTGGTTCGTTCCTTCTGGATAGTCTAACCCATCTGCCACTAACTTCTGTAAACTCTCAGACTAGATTACAGCCCGATTATAAGGAGGCATGTTTTAAATTGTGTTGTGAGGGTAGATTATTGCCTCATGAGTTATTACAATAGTCACTCGTATCGTATCACACTTAACTATCCTTCACCCTTTTATTTGTCCATGAGTTATGAGTGCCTTAAATTCGCATTCGTATCGTAAAATTCCTCATTATTTTAATGAAAATTTCTTTCAATCCATTTTAAACGTTTTCCTATTCGATTATCTTGTCTATTTTCCTTTGAAATGTTATTCAATGGAAATCAAATTAAAAATCAAATTCAAACGACGTCTGTGTTGAAATTGAACATGCCTTTCAAATTCAATTAAAAAAAAAATTTCCTCCAACAATAACAAAATAATTCAATTAAAAATTTTCCAAAACAACAAAAACAACAAAAACAAAAAAAAAACAACAAAAAACAAGGAGTTTTACGTATAGAAGTTAAACTTAAAAACTGCAAAACAGCCTTGCTTTTCGGTTATTTCTTCTATTCGAAATGAAATTTAAATTTACAACAACAAGCACAGTGCAATGCTAAAACCAATAGAGACAGATATCGTTTGAATATATCGTAGACAAAATTAAATACTAGACTATACTAGACAATAATACTAATAACAACAACTACAACAGTAGCTAATAGAAATATTATTATAATATAAAAAATATAACAACAACAACAACAACAAAAAGTACAACAAATTGTTACAGATTCATGCTGTGACGTGTGGTGGTAGCGAAAATTTCCTCCGACATTATTTGAAACGAAAATTAATGTGACAAAAGCAAAACAAGAAGAAAAAGAAGAAGAAGAGAAATATTGAAATATTGACAATAATAAATGATTGTAATTGCACACTGTGCTCAGAGAAAATAGAATTCAAAAAAATTTAAAGAAAACATATTTAAAAATAAGCGGAAAAAGCATTAAAAAGAGACGAGCCTTGCATAGCGAAATCAATGTTGACAATATGAGAGAAAGCCAAGGAATATAGGCGAAATAAACTCTGAAAAAGAAAATCATTTTAGGGGCATTCATAGCGCAAGAGATATAAAGATTTGGGAGTAGTTCAATCTGGAAAAAATAAAAAAACCTTGATTAATAAAAGAAAGGAATTCCATTTTGAAACTTGTCACGCTAGGTTAGATAGGCTAGCCACTTTAAAAAATCAAAGCATACCTGGGTCCTGAAAGGTCAGCTCATTTAAATGTAACTTCTGGTTGGCATTTATCAACATCCTGAGCACCTTTCACTAGACACGTTCTGTTAACTCAATACTGGAAGATTAAAAATTGTTTTTTTTTCAGTTCCAAAGTGCTGGATAATATCAGAGAAGATATTCTCTTTTTCTTCTTCCTTCCTTCTTTCTTGTTGTCAGAGCTTCGGTTGAAATCATACATAATTGGTGATTACCACCCTTCAGTCAGGGCTATGGACCTAGTTTCTCACATCACTTGTTATGTGTGTGTTAATTTTATACATGAGTGGCGGGACCTACAGTTTAAAGTCGACTCCAAACGACAGATATTTGAGAAACTTTTCATGGCAATTCCATTTACTTTTCGTTTTGATGTCTGACCTGTGGTTTGAATCGTGTTCTTATGTCTTAATAAGCCCACATACTACCTACTAGACTACGGTGACTTCTGTTGAAATCGCTGTAAGTAATTTCCAATATCTCAGCCTGTATACCGAGGGGACAGTATCCCAGACATTAAAACCGCCATTAATTTCTTAAGATGAGACTTGTTTTTCGTAATTCCCATTTTTTCTGATCTCTTTGCAAGTGGATTGGGTTCATTATCCTATCTTTGCTTTTCAAACGAGTAACTGATCAGTCTTTTGGCCCTCTGCAGATGAATGTCAATCTCCTGCATTTGAATTTTCTATTGCATCACTCTTTACAAGTGCGTTGTAAACTTTATTGCCTTCCATGTCCAGCAATACATGTTTGGATTACCATTGTTTATCCCTAGATCTCTCGTTCATATACATCCGCCAATCTTGATACAATTCATGCGATAAACTGTGAATACCCCTTGACATTCCATACCCCATCACTTTCAATTGCTGTGGCAACACTTAAAACAATATTTTGACACTCCAATAGAGTCTGCCACATAATTTTATAATTCCCCGTTAAACACACACTTGTCTAGAGCGAGTGAGTCTTTTAACAAAATCTCCACTAATTATGACCATAAAAAATATTAAAAAAAAAAAAATTAAAAAATAATTCATTAAAAATGTCTGTTCAATTAATAATTCAATTCTTCGTATAGAAAATTAAATTGTTTTTTCCTTTTCTTCTTCTTCTTTTCTTTCATGTCTCATAAATAATTCAGTCTACAAGAAACAGATCGGACGGACGAAAATCTGTTCAATATTTAAGAAAATAAAAAATTAAAAACGAAAAAGAAAAATTATTAACACACTTGAAATTAACACCATTAACAAAATTACAACAAAACAAAATTAATTAAAAAATAATGAACGAGGCAACCGTCTCGGGGCGCATGCACATGGAGGGCCATTTAGAAATTATGTGTGTGCGATTGCAAGAAAATTGCTGGGCAAGTGGCATATTTTCTAAATATTTTGACATGGAATATGTATTATGAGGGAAATACATGTCGATAATGCAGTGTAGATATTAGGAATGTTTAAAAAGTCACGAATTTTTTTCGAAAATTAAGTAAAGTAGTCGTCATAGCAGTCATAGCTTTATGTGCGTTTGTTATATGGGAAATTGACAACACTTTACTTGGATCTAACCAGCTATTGCAATCCTATTTGGCCAGGGAGTTAGACAATTAGTTTAGCTTTGGACGGATTTACACTACAGCCGATAACTTGTGTTGTAAGAAATATTTGCCAAAGTATTTGAAACTATAATTTGCGGAGAATTTGTTTTACCTTCTCACTCATGCTCCTCAAATTGTAGTTTCAAATAAAATTATTTTTTTTTGATAAATTGGTTACAAATTAAGAAAAAAGTGTTTTTATTTAAGCTATGATCTTACATTTCGTGGGTTTGATTTGGTGCCCATGTACTGGTACAGTGGTGTATAGAGATATTGTGGATATTGGAGCACTAGTGTAGATCAGAAGTAAAAAATTCAGCAGAAATTTTGTATTTTTTGTTCTGTTTTGTTGAATTTATGTTTTTTTTTATTAATTAAAGCAATTGTTAAGAATTAAATTAAAAATAAAAAATTGAAATATTTTTCTTTTAAAAATAAATTTAAAACAACAACAATGACAGACTTTATAAAGAATTTATTCAGATCATGGACTTGAACAGAACAGAAAAATTCTCTTATTAATCTGACATCGAACGAATACCATGGAATGTTGTTTTTTCTTAATGTTGTTGTTGTTTTTTGTAACTAAATTTGTAATATGCCAAAGAACATATTACAACAACACACTGTTCTTAGATAGATTTTTTTTATAATTAAAACAACAACAAATTATTTATATTTTCAAGCTTTCAGAGGGCAAACTGTACATGAATTGCATGAAAATTTGTAATGTTTTACACCAGATTTGTTGTGTTTTTTGCTCTGATTTTTGTGGTTGTTTATTGTTGTTTTTAAAGTAAACAAAAAAAAAAAGTGTAGTTGTGGTCTGCATGATGGTCTGCGTAATGACGCTGTATTGCCTGGTAATTGCTTAGGCTGTCGAATATTATACTCGACGTTTTGAAATTTTTATTGATTTTCCATGCTAAAGTCCAAACATTTCACTTTGTCTGATGGAAAATCATGAAGAGTTTTTTTTCGTTTTTTTGGGAAATTTTTCTTCTCTTAAAAGAAAAACAAACAATTCTTGTAAACATTTAAAGCAAATCACTTTGGACTGGAAAAGTATTGTAACAGTGAAGTGAAAAATTAAATTCTTGTCCTACAAGTAGAAGAAAAATAATGGACATTAATGGATGTGGCCGTAACAACATTCATGTGTGATTTATGAGGCTTAAAAAGGAATCCATTAGTCCAGACTACATGCCCCTTTTTGTCTCAGCTTTATACACTTGCCAGTCTCTGTTTCATATTTTTATTATTTTAATTCCCTTCCTTAATTCGTTTTTCTATTTTTTTTTTCATTTTTCTTGCGAAAAGGGAAATCGTTTCTAACATAAAACTGTTTTTTTTTTATTGGAAATTCCTGAAAAGATTTTTTAAATTCTTTGAAATTCATGTTTTGACAGTTGAGTTCAAAACATTACAACAACATTTCACAATGCCCTTATTTCCCTTATTTTCTACAGAAATTATGAAATATTTTCAAATTTTCCTATGCCGGCTAATTAAAAGCAGTAATTATTTGAAACTACAATTAGCGCGGCATTAGTTTTACTTCAACTAATGCTCTGCAAGTTGTGAATTTAAACAACAAATGAGTAATGTAAACCACACGGGGGTGTTTTCTGTTTTTTGTGAAATGATTTCCACAAAATTCATGTATTTGTTGATAATATTTTGAATATTTTAAATTGATTTCTGTTTTTAACAGAAAAAAATATTTCAAATTAAAGTCTCTCAAGGTTATCTTCAATTTTATTGGTTGGGCTGTTTAAACAGCATACAATACACAATATGTTTTGAAAATCTTTTAAAAATTGTTAAAGTTTGTTATTAAATTTGTTACAATTTGAGTTATTTGTTACAACTATTAATGGGCCGTCTGTCAAAATGTTTCATGCAGCATGTTTATAAACAAGTTGTCAAATAAATTACAGCCAGTAAATAAGAGAACTTGGAAGTAGTAGAGTAAACACTAAAGAAAAACAGGAAAAACAATCAGTAGCAAAATAAGGGAGAAAGCACGGTAGCAAAGACTTACAACAACAAAACAATAAAAAAATAAGGGTAAACAAAGACCAAATTACTATGACAAAACTACATAGAAATACCACGAAAGACGGAAATAAATGAAATCAAAAATAATTCCTGCTTACATACATAATTGGTCATTACAACCCTTCAGTTAGGCTTATGTCATAGCTTCTCACATCACTTATGTTGTGTGCATTAATTTTATATATAAGTGGCTAGGCCAAAATCCACTCTGAAGGACAGATTTTTAAGAAACTTTTCATGGCAATTTTATTTCCTCTTGGAGTTGTTGCCAGAAATCCGCTGAGAGGAAGTCGCCGAAAAAATATTTTCGTATTTTAGTTTTGTTGTCTGACATGAAGTTGAACTATGGCCTTACGTCCAATAAGACAACGCAATACCTCCAAGACTATCTATTTTGAGAGCCTTCGGGAGACAGCACAAGGTGTCCCGCTTTTGGTATGGAATCTTAACTTCAACGCCCTACTAAAAGCCCCATGACAATTGTGAATGCAGGCGACATGGTTTGTAGTAAGCCAAGACAAAGCTTGAAATTTACTTCCTGAAGTTTTGAATATTGTGCTGCAATATCTATCTGATCAAAACTGATTTGGTACTATTCACAAGGAGTTATAAAGTCCCCTAATGAGTTCCTCTAGTAGCCGTTTGCCAATTTAGCCTAACCTAGGCAATGGGTTGCATATTTATATCTCTTCACAATATCACAATAGAAGTGTCACTCAAATAATAGAAATATTTAGAAGGATTCTTAAGCAACATGTGCGTCAACATCAAGTTTTATGTTTCATCAACATGTTAGTAAACATTCTATTTTTTTGTTTGATATTTATCTGTTGTTGATAAAATTGCTTAGAAATATGTTTATAATCATTTTTATCATTTTGGAGTATCTGCAACATGTTTATAAACATTTTCTGACAAAATATTCTTGCATCTTTACGAGAATTTTTTAAAATTTTCTTTTTTCATAATACGTTTGTCTGAATTCGGCCTCTGTTAGCAATCTGTTTATAAGTATTATAAATCTTTTATGGTTTTTTTATTCGTTTTCTTTTTTGTATATTATTGCAGAATTATTTTAACTATTGTTGCTTAATCTTTATACCAACAGTGCTCAACCAAATTTGGTAAAAGTTAATGATTCAATTATCCCGTAAAAACCGTTTTTATTTCTTTGTTTTTTTCTCTTTTGCCAAAATTCCGTATATGGAATATACACATAAAAAAACTGAAAAAAATATTTTCTAAATCAATGCTTCAAGCCAACCTTAGGCACTTATATGATTAGAAAAAATAGAAAAATTCCTTTTTAAACTTTTTTTTTTAACAAACCAATCAGAAACTCATGCAATTGATTGGCAACGTACGTTAAGCACAGATTTTCAACGATAACCAGCAGTAGTAGTATTAGTTGCTGTAGCAATAGTAACAACAACAACAACAATTTGTTGCCTGTTTAATGTTGTAACTTTAAGCCATAAATTTAAATTGACAGTTTAAAAGTCTTGAGTTACTATGCTAGCAAAAAAAAAAAAAAAAAAAAAAAAAACAACAGCAGTTAAAAAAAAGTGAGAGAACTTATGTTGCTTAAGCATAACCAATGTATAGGAAGAGGACAGAAAGAGGGAGAGAGAGAGAGAGAGAGAGTCGATAACATTAATTGACATGACAGCCAGCAGTTTGACATGATGATGTGATATTAAATGTCTTTCAAACTTACAACAAATATGTGCTAATAATAGTTATAGCAGCAGTAGCAACAAACCAAACAATAATTACTGCAATGACATTAGTTAACTGAGAAGAGCTATTGGCTGCATGTGTGGCGTTTGTCAAATTGAAGTTGATAACGGATCAGCGATTAAAGGATTTGATTTTTAAAATCTCAATACTTTGAAAATTCTGTGAAAAATAAATAAAACTGCAGAGTTTTTTTTTTTTTGTTTGTTGCCATACATGTTTATTAAGCATTATGTTTCTAAACATTAAAAAAAAAAACAAAAAACATGTTTATGGGAAGTTTTCGACATGTGCGAAAACAGAAATATCGCTTGATTTGGAAAAAGTGTAGTGATTAGTTCGAATTTGTCTTTTCTACAGTGTGCTCAGTAATTAGTACTTCCAACTGGACAGTGGCCCATTAGAGTCGATCCTCTTTCTGTCCAATATTCAACACACACCCTCTTGCTACTAACGACATTAAACTTCCTCGTAAAGTGAGTGGATAATTATCAATTTAACTGAAGCAATCAGAATTTCCTGTAGCATGTCGGAGATTAAGATTTCCATATCGGATCTGATCAGCAATGCAATTTCCAACGTTATCTCTATGTCTCGGGACCTATATAACAGTTACCTTTAAATGATCCGATATTTCCTTGAGAAATTCTCGGCATTCATGGATAAGAAGGGATGTTGAAACAACATTCGTTAGCGACTTAATCGCATCCCAGTTGTTGAAGTAAATCCAGAAATTTTCAGGGAAAATGCCTTCGACCCAACACGCATTGAGGCGCTTTCAAAAAGCCATAACCTCTACCTGGAAAACAGTGACCACTGGCAATCTATAAGACAGTTTAATATCAGAACCCATACTAAATGTTCTGCAGCCCACTTCGCCAAGTAACTTAGAGCCTTCGGTATCAATGGTCCCACTAGGAACTTGCGGGTCTTTAGACTAGAAACTTGTAGTTACAATTCTAAACTCGAATGTTCTATTCAGAAATTTATAAGAAATCACGTAATCGACCCTGATGTGACTTATATCTTCCCAGAAGAGTAGCATGTTCATAGTCCGGTTGGGATCAGAATTTGACTGCAACCAACTCAGACTTTTGCTTACCAACTCAGCCTTCTATTTTAATGGAAGGTCAGAGGAGAGAAAACGTGTTTGCATTACTTCTGGATAATTTTCCTGAGAGGTATCGATTACTGCAATCGATAGAAAGGTTTTTATTTAAATGACATTATGTATCGTACACAACAGCAACCGATAAACATTTCGATGAAACCACAGTTTTCTGCAGACCTGAAGAACTAGATGTTACTAAGCACTTAAGGAGAGCAATTCTTTAAGAGTATCGGGAGTTTTTAATGCTTTTAAACTAGCCACACACCACTAACCACAAGTTTTTATTCTGTCTGGCAACATTAAATTCGTTCTTAACATCATTTTGATTTGCATTTCACGTGTGGTGAATGATAATGCCAACGACTGATTTATAAACATAAAATCTGTATAAACAAGACAACACCAATAATAATAATTTTTAATAAAAAAATTATTTCTTTTCATAAAAAGAATTCTTTTTCAATAAAAAAAAAAAAACTTGCGGTTAATTTGAATTATTCGTTTCGATAAATCAATCTAAACTGTCGAAAATCATTTAATTAATGGCCGATGACGACGACGACACATTCACGAAATTATAAACGAAATTGCTTACACGAATACAAATGTAAGCAGCAAACATAAGTGTGTGAGAGAGTGATTGAGCGAGAATACATGATAAATGTTTGTTAATCTCACTATATACGCAGCATACAAGTGTTGGTGGATGATGTGTGTGTGTGTTTGTGTGTTTTTGTTTAATAAACTGTTAATGAGTCATTTCCTTTGTTTTTGGGATTTGGTGCTCTTTAATTTGATTTATTTGTGCGTGCATATATGAGTGTGAGTGTGAGTTATTTTGCATACTTTTTTGTCATATGCAAAGTGTTTGTTGTGGTTTTCTTCATTTGGTTGTTGTTAGTTTTTTATGTGTTTCTTTAGCCATTTCATTTGTTTTGTGTTGACAAACATTTGACATGTTACACATGTCATTATTTATTTTGACAAAAAATTGTTGTTTTGTTTACATTTAATATGTACATATGTATGTGTATGCATGTGTACATGAGTGTTAGTGTTTATTTTAAAGTTTCAAACCACATACTAAGGCCATGCCGTTGGATTTGGGTGTATCTATGTATGTATGTATGTATGTGTGTGAGTGTGGTTATTTTACTGCAGGCAGTTGTTGTGTTCAGTGACAAGTTATTGAAAATGTTGTCAACTTTTGTTTTTGCCCCATTTTTTTCTCTAGATTTTAAATAAACAAATCGAGTTAAAACTCTCGCGTCTGGCTGTGTGTATGTTTTATTAGCCTGAATTATGATTTTATTTTTTTTGGCATATTTTTTATAGGATTTTGGTTATAGAAACAAAATTCTTATTTTGTTAACCACTTTATTGTGGTTTTTTTGTATTTTTTTTTTTGTTAAAAATAAATTGGCAACAATACTTCGATAGCGTAAAAGAGTCATTTCGGCTTATTTTGAAATTAGACTGGCCAGATTGGTAACAAGATTCAAGAATTATTATTATTCGCCTAATTATCCGAGTTGTATTAGAGATACCCTCTCTATTCCCAATGGAAACGAAATATTTCACTCTGGGATCAAAAATTCCTGCTGCTATTCCAAAAATCGTTCATCCTTTTACGTCAAAATACTAATTTGATTGGCCATTACAAATCTATTAGTAAGGACTATAATCTAGCTTCTTACACCACCCATGTTGTGTGTGTTAATTTTATTCATGAGTGGCGGCAGATACCTTTTCATGGCAATTTTGTTTGCTCTCTGAATTTTTGCTAGAAAACTGCAAAGGGTAAGTCGCCGTAAGAAATATTTTTCTTCATATTTCGTTTTGTTCGAGATGTCTGAACTGAGGTTTGAACCGCGGGATCACATCTAACATAATACCTTCAACTATTTACTAGACTTCAGCAACTTCGGCAAAAATAATCCAACTTTTACGTGACTATGATAACGGAAAACTGTGGTAACACAATGGGCCCTTTAAGGCCTAAGTGAGTCCTTTCAATTCTCTTGGATAGGCAGTACCCTCCACCTACCTACTTATCCGATTATGCAGCTTCCAGAGTACTTCATTACTTGTAATCATAATTTTCTGTCCCTCTCTCTCTTCTCTTTCGCTTCAATCTACATCAGCAATTTGCCACACTGACTGAATGTAATGGGCAAAGTGTGCCAAAAAAATTTGTCTTCAAATTACTGCTACTCATACGCTCTCAGCACCCACCAAAAAAAATCTGAGGCCCATATTTCGTTAAGAAAATATTCCTGCAGCCATTTAAATAATTTTCTACATGATTAAATTGGAAGAATATAGTGTCTTGCGTTTATTTTTAAAACAATAACATAATGAAGCAACAAAAACAACAACAAAAACAACAACAACAACTAGAACCAAAATAGACAAACCAAATCAACAACTTAAGCAGACCATAACAAAACAAATGTGAAAAAAATACATGAAAACAACGGTAATAAAATTTCTATAGAAGAGAGAGTACACACACAGAGAGAGAGAGAGTGCACAGAGAGAGAGACGAGCGCCTACAGCTAAAAAAATCCAATCAAAACACAAGAAGAGCCGGCCGGCATTCAAATAAAAAATAAACAACACAACAGAAGACAACAAAAACCATAGCAAAATATTTGAAATAGTCAGTCATTCTCAATGCTTTTGTTATTATTAGAGTTGTTGTTGTTGTTAAAAAACATGTGCTAGAAATAAGGAAGGCTGGCCCGCTAGCTAGCTAACTGACTAACTGACTGACTGACTTGACTTGACTTGGCTCACACATGTTTATCTCTTGGTTTTTATTATGGTTGTTAATTTTGTTTTTGTTTTTGTTTTTGTTTCTGTTATTGTTTCTGTTACACGTTGATGTTTATGATGTTGTTGATGTTTTTTTCCTTTAATTTTCATTTTGTTTTTGTGCATTTTCTGTATTGGCTTCAGTGTGGGTTAGTGTTGTTGAACTCTTCTTTCGTTTTGTTTTTTATTTTTGGCGTTTTTTTTTCTGTTTCTGCTCATTTTGGCACTTGAGTCAACATGTTGACAGACATGAACAGACATTAACTGCAATAAACAGAGAGAGAGCAAGAGGAAGATAAAGAAAATAAACACAAATTAACACAACAACACAATGAAATGCAACAACAATTTATGGAATTATGGATTTCGAGTGCGTATGAACGGATTGAAAGGGTAGCCAAATGTGTTAAATAAATAGAAGAATTGGAGATTTTCGCCGTCAATGTTTAAATCGATGAAAAAAGATGAAATTTTGAAACACGGAAGAAATCAAGAAATGTAAACGACTAGATAGGTAAACCGTACAAATAGATAGACCCACCCACGTATGTCAATTTGGCCTTCTGTATAAACACAAGGAAAATTTCCGTCTAAAACTCGATCTAGGCGAAGGTTTTGGTGCAGTCGCAAATATCATAGTGCAATCACTTAAGTGCCTACATCATCTCTTCAACTTTTGCAGAATTCGTTGGCTTTTTAGATAACCAAATCAAAAACGTATCAGCTAAGTGGACAGTAAACAATATTCTACAATGACTCTTACAACGAAGCAGAATCTGTTTCTTTAGAATTTGAACAGACTTTTCTAGCGCTCATTATCTTCCTGGCGTCAAATTTGCTGCGATATATTGTTGGCCAAAAAGTGGTTTCAAAAAGAAGGTGCTACGGGTCATTCAATTCGATTGGTTTTAGCTTTACTAGATGATAAGTCGCCATAGTCTAGTAGGTAATGTGTTGACTTATTAAAGGCGAGTATAGGGTTCAAAACTACGTGTAGCTGATATTTCCGATCGTAGACGGTTAATAGGCATGCTTCCACCTATCTCTATAAAATCCGTGGGCAAGAGTACGTTTGGATGGTTTACAAGGTCTGCCTCAGTGGGTATTGAATGGAAAGTTAGGTCCGGAAAGAGCTCAACACTGTCGTGATTGTCTAGATATTTAATATACACTTGAAATATTTATGTCTTTGAATATTTATGCCTTGACATCTTCTTGCTTTGATTTTACATGCCTTTATATATTTATGTTTTAACATATTTTTGTTTTGACATCTTTATGTCTTACCATATTTATGTCTTGAAATAATTCTATATTAATCACACATATCTCCACCTCCTTATTTTTGACATTTTTATGGCTTAATGAATTTATATCTTAACATATTTATGTCTTAACATATTTATGTCTTAACATATTTATGTCTTATTGTTATATCTAAGACTTGAATTTAATTTAATTTTAAATTTGTAGTTTAAAATAATTTAAATTATTCCTACATCAATACTACATGTAGTATTGCTACGTTTGCATATATAATAACTTATGATTTAACAATTTAAAGTGTTGACACTTAAAATATTAATCGCTGTTCTCTTCTACCATAATTTAAAAATTATTCTGAAAGACAAACAAACAGAAATTGCAATCATTTTCGTGGTTAATTATCAAGTGTCCAATTCATAAATTTGCAACATTTATTTAATTGAAGGCCAAAACTACTAACAAATGAGCAAAGAAAACCAACAACAAATTATGCATTTTAAATCTAAAAAAAATTTGTTGCTTAAATGGCCAACCATTTATGCAATGATTTGTTAAATTCTTTTGCCAAACAAATCCTCTCAAAAGCAACCAAAAAAAAAACCAAAAATTGCAAACATTTAAATTTAAATTCAAATGAACGGCTAAAACGCGCAGACAGACAGACACAAGCCAAATTTGTTGTTTATTTTATGGTCAACCAACCAACTAACCAACCAACCAGCCATTTAAACCTCTTTCTGGTAATTGAAGTTTTTAAACAAATTGTTTACGTTTAACAGCTAATATGGCCAAGTGTATATGCAGTTTATAGACCTGGCGCCACCTGTTGTCAAAAACCCGACCATGTTTTAATTTAAATATTCGCCATTATTTCCAAAAAAAAATATTTCTAAGCGTGTACCTCAAGTCTTATGTGCATAAGTGACCCCATTTGGATTTTTGAACAACAAAACTTTGCTTTTCAAAATTTTGCTGGGTTATATGCATGCACACACGGTTTTTTTGGCGCTTAAAATAATTTCAGTTTTTAAATTTCAATTACAAATTAATGTTTTCCATGTTTGACTTTTGATCTGTGGCCATTGATAACGGTAACTTTTTTCTGTCGGTTTTTCTTTTCTTTTTTTTTTTTTTTGTGAACAATTTTCAATTAAATGGCGTCAGGTTTTCTTTCACCGCATTTGCCTTAAGTTGTTTGGTTGATAAAGAAGTTTGGGGGATATCTCAAGCGTTCACAAGTTTCGGGTGTCATTTTATGGTGTTGAAAGTGTAAATAGATTTATTACAAGCGCTTTATATTGTATGTAAGCGTTTGTAAGTTTAAATATTAAAAATCAATCAATTTTACGTGTCAACAAATTTTCTAAGATAATGCTCTTCTCTTCTGAGGAAAACATAATCAAATTAATTGAAAATTTAACACCTTCTTGTTAAATTAGTTTCGTTTTATGAAGCCAAATCAAAGTAATTATCTATTCCAGGAAGGAAAAAGTGTTATGGCCACCCTATTATTATAATTATTGTCGTCAAGAGATGATAGGGGATATTCCCTATAATTTTCTCCTCCCCAATTACTTACTTAACTGGTCATTACTCCTCAAACAATCCAGCTAATCTAAATCTAAATTTAGCGTCAAGAGAGAGAGAGAGAGAGAGAGAGAGAGAGAGAGAGAGAGCGAGAAAGAGATAGAGAGAGAGCGAGAGAGAGATAGAGAGAGAGCGAGAGAGATAGAGAGAGAGATAGAGAAAGAGAGAGAGAGAGAGAGAGAGAGAGAGAGAGAGAGANAGAGAGAGAGAAAATTTTCATGCCAATTTTATTTACTATTGGACTATTTCATACTTCCTCTTGTTTGAGCTGTCTGAGCTTGGGTTTGAACCGCGTTCTCTGCATATTGCGCTTTGGGTGATTCCTACTCAAGACAAATGTTCTTTGAATCCACAATGCCATGTCAACAGACTGGCTACAATTAGCAGACTACGCTTGGATAGCCTGATGCATTTTTATTGCAATTATCCATAAAGAGTTAACATTGGC
>QOCX01000017.1:341852-363900 GCA_005959815.1 Sarcophaga bullata | reverse complement strand
GCTGGCCTATTTATCTGCTGTCACTTCGTCAGAGCTGTGCTGTGTTTCTGTCCATGCAAAGGCCTGATAGGACACAACATACACCAATTGAATAATGCTTGGGTTCCATGTCAGTTTACTGTCCTGTATTATTCCCAGATATTTTGCTTCTAATTCCCTTGAAATAACCTATCACCGGAGTCATATATTCCCCGTTTTCTTTTGATATTTTCTCCTTCTCAACTTAGCCAGAAAATGGCATTCCCAATATTATCGGATGCAGCCGCGTGAGACCAATTAGTGAATTCTATAAAGTATATCTTCAGCAGAAATCGCGTTAGTGGGGTCTAAGTGAACGGGCATGGCTCCCTATTAAGCAGTGGCCCGTGATAATCTCTTAAATATCGTGTGAGGGCTAAACAGCGACACATTTAGTGACTGCACATCGCAACTACTTCAGCAAGTGTGGTTATCACTGTAGCCATTTCTTTTGCATTGAAAAAATTTCTTTTCTATTAAAATTTGTAATTTTTGTCATACAAATTTTGTCTCCCACTGTATATTCATTTTTAAATTATTTGAAATTTATTACTCTGCTCATATCAATATCATACAAATTCATTAACACACCATTGTTGTGTTATTTCCTAGACAAACACTGCCCATTAAAGTGTCATAAATTTCTTTCAGTCCCCCCAAAATAATGTCAAATGAAATGAACCCATCACCATCACCGCCGTTGTTACTGTGGTGTGTTGAACAAATTGAACAAATTTTTCACACGCTTCAGAAATATTTGAAAAAGGCCTTTGGCGGGAGTGTAAACTGATCTCATTTGAAAGAAAATCAAATAAAAATTATTGTAAATTGGGAGCAGAACAAATTGTTTAAAAATAAAAACAGAAAAAAAAATCCACTGATAAGCTGCTACTACCACTACTCGCCGCCTAATAAATTGATGGTGGGGAATTCTTAGTTTTTTTTTCAGTTCAGGCTGGATTAAGGAAATCTATTGGAATTTATGTAAGAAGCTGATTCGAAATGGCGTGTTTTTTTTTTTACGAAATATTTTCCGTTTTTTTTTCTTTCGTGAATTTATTATGGTTTTTAAATTTAAATGCCTCTTAAACAGATATTTTATGACGCATGAAAATTAACACTGCATTTAAATATTTGGTTGACACATCAACGATATACTGTCTCCCTGCCTTCATAATTGAAAGCAAAATATTTCTTTCGAAATGTTTTTATTTTTAATCGTGAGCAAAAAATATATTCGTGTTCCATTTATTTTTGTCACTTACTGTAGCCATATAGACGGTAAATCATAATCTGCATCAATTTTTTTTTCGATTCGATGTTCGATTATCGCGTTTTTAATTTCAAATCAGCTGCATGCAACAACACCACCGGAGGAAAAAACAAAAACAAAAAAATTTAAAGCGATAACATATTGAATGTTTAAATAAGACATGCTCACTCAGATTTTGATTAAATAAATGCGGACTTACAAAAAAAAAAAAAAAAAAAAAAAAAAAAAAAAAAAAAAAAAAAAAAAAAAAAAANAAGATAAGATTTCGAACAAATTCCACAATCAAACATGACTTGTTTTCTATGTTTGTAGTGGAAGGAAATTTTGTGGGAATTTCAAAAATTGTTTAAAATGTGGCGTTCAATTGAATAAGATTTTCAAAAGATGTGTTACATTAGGGCAAGTGACGTCAACAGTCATTAAAATATGCAGGTTTGCATCCAGATCACGTAGGAGGTTTTCTTTGTTTGTTTATGTTCTGAGCACTGTATTTGCAACACAGTTTTCGAGTATTTTCCTAATCCCTAAGGCCCAAATAATGGAGACATTAGAATAGGCGAATTTTATCAACAAGTTTCTGACATTCGAAGGCCTCTTTAAGGACAGCCTGACTTGCCGAGTTTATTAGCATATTACCAGGGATTATTTTGCTACTGAGAAGCCTCTTAAGCGTTATGAGAATTGCCTTAACTTCCGCCTGAAAGACAGTGCTGTGATTTACTGGCCTTCGTTTTTTTCTTCACCTTTAAGCCATCGCAGTATATTTCTGTAGGATTTGAACGACCATCTGGCTTCGTACTCCAAAGGTCTCCCACCATCATTCTTCCATTCGTTGTCGATCTGTTCTTTAGTCTCTTCCTTAACAGTAAAACTTGGTTTGATATTCTGAATCCTGATTGGAGTGACTATGTTAAGCGCTATCATTATCAGTCAAGACATTGTAATTTCTTATCACAGATTTCAACCCTCATCTGTTATTCTATAACTTTGAGACTCTAGACTTTTGAATAATTAAGATCACATGTATTGGTGAATCCTAAGGGTGTTTTCAACAATATTTCTAGCCTTGAACTCGTTTTTCTTTACTCCTAAAGTCTTTGATCAATTTTTAATTCTTTCCTTATCTCTCTTATCTTTCTAGATCTACCAGGTTTTCTATGTCATGTTGAAATCGGCTAATTCTCCTCGTCCCGCTTCTTGGATTTTGGAAAAATCTTTAGATGGACAAAATTTTGTAGCCTGGCAATATTTTGGACGTTCTGATGTGGACTGCCGGCAACGTTACAACTTGCCCGGTCAGAATGGCAAATATCAGTTTGAAAATGATACCGAAGTTATCTGCACCACTCAGTTCTCTAAAGCCTTACCCTTGGAAAACGGTGAACTGCATGTTAGCCTGTTGAAAAATCGTCCAGGAGCTATGGAGCAAACTCAAGAGCTCATGAATTTTATAACTGCCCGCTATATACGCATACGCTTACAGGGCATGCATTCGACGGCGAATTTGGATAACAGCGTGTATTGGCAATTGGATGCTCATTCTTTGGAAAAGCGCAGTTTTTATTCTTTAAAACAGATACGGGTAAGTGCCCGTTTGGATTGTCATGGCCATGCGGAGAGAACCAAAGAGCTGGCGGAGAAATATCGCGGCCAAAAAGAATTCTCAGGCTTAGAGTCTACATTGCAATGTGAGTGCCAGCATAATACGTGTGGCAATGATTGCGGCCAGTGTTGTCCTCTCTATCAAGACAAGCCCTTTCGCAATGGCACCATGCGAGAGGCTTATGAATGCGAAATATGCCAGTGCAATGATCATGCTGAGACCTGTGTCTATGACAGCTTTTTGGATCGCGGAGTATGTCAAGATTGTCGCAATAATACCACAGGGAATGAGTGTGAGTTTTGTTTGAATGGCTTTTATAGGCCTCTAGGATCTATGCTTACAGAACCCTGTAAGGAGTGTGAATGCTCAGGGAAAGGTTGCTCTGGTATCTGTCATGCTGAAGGTGGCGCTTGCATGTGCCTAGAAGGTTATCAAGGCGAGAAATGTGAAGAATGTGCTGCAGGCTATTATGGTGAGAATTGTCGCAAATGTGAGTGCGATAGTAGGGGCACTTTGAACCATAAAGAATGTGGCGGCGTATGCCAGTGCAAGGCTTTTGTGGAAGGTGAAACATGTTCGCAATGCAAAGAAGGATTTTATGATTTGAGTGCAGATAATCCGGAAGGATGTACGCCTTGCTGGTGTAGCGGCTTAACAGCTGGCTGCTCTAGTGCTTATTTGGCAACTTTGGCTTTTGAGACTCTAAATGATTGGAAAATTACAGACATCACCAGATCTCAAACCGCAGTGCCCGTATTGGATACGGACACAAACTTTTTGGGCTATGGCATGTACGATTTATCAGATGTAGAGGCCATTTATTGGCAGGCACCGCAAGGTTATTTGGGAAATCGTTTGACCAGTTATGGTTCGCGATTATCTATACAGGTTAACTGGGTAACCATTAGAGGAGACACTTCGGGCAAGCCAACTTCGGGTCCGAATGTTATTTTATTTGGCAAAAACGGCTACAAGATAGCCTATGGCGATGAGGAATTTACCCGAGGTTCTAGTGCCACTATAAACATTACTTTGTCGGAAACAAATTGGTATCACGTGCCCGCAGAGGTTGTGGATATTAAAACCCGTTTGAGAAGAAACGAATACCATGGTTCTGAGGTCTCGAGATCACAATTCCTGGCAGTGTTAACAAATCTAGAAGCTTTACTGGTAAGAGCTGCATTTCATACCGATCAAGTAGAAACCAATTTGGAACGTGTCATCATTTACACGGGTGGTACAGAATTGGGTGGTTCACGCACTACAAGAGTGGAACAGTGTATATGTCCTGCTGGCTATACGGGTCTATCATGCGAGTCCTGTGATTTTGGCTACATACGCATCTATGAAAATTCCTCAGATCATCATGAAGTGGGACGCTGTAAACCCTGCCCCTGTAATGGCCATTCGAATTCATGTGATTTGCAAAGTGGTGGCTGTGGAAATTGTATGCACAACACCTATGGTGAGAGGTAAGTGGAATGTATTTTAAGTTTTGTGGTTACAAGTGGTGAATGAAACTATGGGTAGAGAACCTGACTAAGCACAGACTTTGGTTTATAAATTCAACTCATAATCCACTTATGCACTATATTCGATTTATAATGAGTAGGAGCTCTAGATGTGGTAATCAAAAGGTGTTGTGATGTGCTTTATGTGACTTAGTCAAGACTTGAATCATATAAAATGCTATTGTGAATTACACTGAAGTAAAAAAAGTTAAGAAATAGTTAATAAAATTTGTATGTGGTGAGTCTTTGATACTCTTAATTTGTATTGCGCATATCTTTCGATGATAACATTCGCTTGGCAGAGCATAGGTTTTGCCATGAGTTCCCAATATTTCTTCTGGAATCACTCTTGTCTGTCTATCTATATTTGATCTTAGATTGTGTCAATGTTAACCTTAGCCGATTACATTATACAAATTTAACTTCACATTGTGGTGAAAGGTTCCTACCTTGTGAGCATCTCCTGCTTGTACTTATTTTTTCCCCTACGTGTATGTCCGCATCATGCGACTTTCTGTGATGTCTCGTAAGGCCTATGCTTCTGCTATTAATAGGAATACCTGATCGATTTTGTTTAATCTGAACAATACAATTAAAAAAGGGTCAAAGGTCACATAAATGAACACAAAATTTTTTTCTTTTTCACTTTCCAGATGCGAACGCTGTAAACGCGGTTACTATGGTAATCCTTTACATGGCACACCGAACGATTGTAAACCTTGTGCTTGTCCTCTCCTGGAGGAAAGCAATAATTTCTCACCCAGCTGCCAGCTTAAGTCGTATGCGATCATGGATATAAACCCCATCTATGGTGTTGTCGAGAATACAGAATATATTTGTACTCAATGCCCTCCTGGATTTACTGGTGATCACTGTGAAATGTGTGATGATGGCTATTATGGCAAGCCAACCGAATTGGGTTCATCATGCAAGCTGTGCGATTGTGAGGGTGGACCCTGTGATGTTTTTACTGGAAGGTGTATAGTATGCGAGTGAGTAGAATATTTTTTCTTTTTTTTTTGTTTATTTCCCAGTTCGTTTATTGGTTTTGTTTTCTTACAGAGGCAACACCGAAGGCTGGCACTGTGAACGTTGCAAAATGGGTTACTGGGGTGATCCCTCTATGGGCTGTGAGCCTTGCGATTGTTTTGTCAATGGCTCTGATAGTTCGGTATGCGATAGCACTGATGGCCAGTGTTTGTGTAAACCTCGTTATTCGGGCCAAAAGTGTAATCAATGTGCCGAAGGTTATGCTCAATTGGAACTTAAATGTGCACCATGTTCGTGTGATGAATGGGGTTCAATAGAGCCTTATAGCTGTGATCCGGAGTATGGCCAGTGTCGCTGTAAGCCTGGTGTACAGGGTGTCAAATGCAATGAATGTGAAGAGGGACATTTCGGTTTGAAAGCAGAATCAGATGGCTGTACGGGTAAGTGGTATCACCTTGGAATTTTTGTTTTTTTTTTTTTAAATTACTTTTTTTATTAATTAATGTTTCTCAAGAGGAAATATGTTTTAAGAAATTTTAAATTCTTTTATTTAAGAAAAAAGAAGAAGATCTTTTAAAGGAAATATTAAATCTTAATAAGCGTTTACCACACTTTTGAAGTTGAAAATGTTTTTCAATTTTTTTTTTTGTTTTTAATTTTTAATCGTTTTTTTTTTCAATATTTTTTGTTAATATTTCTTTTGATTAAGATTATATTTTATGGTGAATTTTTCTGATATTGTTCTTCGTCTTTATTTTTTTTTTTCTTTTTGGAACGTGCGTTATTTGGTTGTTTTTTTTTTAGTTTAAATTGTTTATGGTGCGTTATTGATCTCTTTTGCTGTAGATTGTTGCTTTTATTTTGGTTGGAAGATTAAAAGCAGACAATGATGTTGTTGTTGTTGTTTTTTTTCTTTCTGTATGTCTTAACAACCTAGACGTGCCTCAATTGACCTGCTGCACTAAAATTGTTTTGTTTTTTTGTTTCCGACTGCCTGTAAAGATTTCAAGTGCTCTGTACGTTTTGTGGCATCCAGCCATTACCCACCACTTGTGTTCAATCCATAATACAATGATGACTCGCCAGCTTAAGTCTTTAGAGTCTTTAAATTTAATTTATTTAATTATAAATGGCTTTAAAGACTTTTACCTTAAATATATCACCCTCCCTCCTCTCTTCAAACTGTAATAATTTCTCATTCTGGCTTTCGTTGAAAAGTAAAAAGTAAAAAAAAATGGTTTTCGTTTTGCCAACTTTTTTTTCAAACTCAGTCGGCAACGCACTTACATTTAGTAGGTCTAACCTTCAATACAGTTTTTCCAAGCATGTGTTCCGTTCAACTCCACTTACGTGAGCATATTTCGTCTTTCAGAAGCCCAGCAGCGAAGCATGGATACAACATATGGAAACAAATGGCAACAGTTCGACGATGGTAGTTTAGGCTATGAGGCTTACTTAATTGGCCATTAACAACCCCGATTAACGAATTTCGGCCTGCCTTAACACATGCTTCCAGGTGCTCCCCTGCTTCTGCTCTACTGGTTATATCAATCGATAACAGGGCTTCCTTGATTTGGTTCTTCCAACGCAAACAAGGTCGTCCTACAGATCCCCATTTCAAATACCCGTCTAGCCACCTCCATTCGAAAGGAGGCTCAGACAATGAGGGGTTTTAAGTAAATTTTCCAGCCACTGTTAACGAAATAGTTTTCAATCAAGCTTCTAAGATGTGGTTGAGCATTGTCATGGTGAGATCTCTTTTGCTTTCATTTCTGTCACATATTCCTGGCGTTTTCTAAATCAAATGCGTTTGGCACTGATTTCAGCTCTTAGTAAATGGTAAATTCCATGGATGTTCAGCTTCAGCGTTGTCTGGGTAATTGGCCAGGCGTTATATACCAGTTAATGTCATTCGTAGTGTCATTATGAACTCAGGCTTGAACTCAAGATTCAAAATTTTTTCTAAAAAACTGATCTTCATGCCATTTAATGCCTTTCTACACTATCATCACTATCTCTACAAGTAATGCAATGAATGCAGAGGTTTTGTAATATTTTCTTCTTCTTTTTATGCTGTTTTTTGTTATAAAAGTGTTGAGACGACGACAATCGCTAATAAAAACTATTTTTAATTACTTTTTGAAAAAAAAAAAAAAAAAAAAAATCGAATTTTTTTTTTAATTAACGCCACCATCTCTAAACAATATTTGAATACAAATGAATGAATTGTTGTTGCTGTTGTACAATGTAATGTAATGAGTAGCGTAATGAGATTTTTTACTATCTTTTTCCTCTCGTTGTTCTTGTTGTTGTTGCTGTTGAAATAATAAAATTATAAACAATTTTTCTTTTAATTGATAACAAATGTATGAAACGAATGAATGACTTTAATGAACTGCAGATGAGCTTTGAATTTTGAATGTGATTCTAAAGATGCTTTTTAATTATCATAATAGCAGAATGTGTGTGTTTGTGTGTTTGTTATGAAGCTTGACTTTTCAAATCAATATGTAAGGCTATCATTGTATATCGTATGTAAAACATGTTTAAGGAAGACCATGTTTAGAGTAATCGGGCATAGTTTTTATGGCGTTAAAATATTTTTTTTTTGATTCGGAACATGAAATACACGAGACAGTTCAAATGGTTAAACAAAGGCCACTGTTGTCAAATCGATTATTGCGGATTTATTGAATGGAAATTCGGAAAATGGTAGAAGGTTGTGGAAAAACATTTGAACTAATATTAGGTGAGAAAGTTTTATGGTAGGAAAGATTCGGATTTAATCGTTGATGTGGTATATACGCTCTCTAGGGATTTATAGGATGCTTTATTGTCAGTATAATATGCGTATATCTTCTCTTGATTTTTGATTTATTCCAGTCTGCAAGGGGCAATCAAGATTCAATCAAAAAGATTCCATCGCAGGCTTTGCCAAAAGATTTGTAGTCATCAAAAAAGCCTTCGACTTCTTCTCTCAGCAGTCTTCCGGTCCAAAACTGTGAAAATAAAATAATTGCAATGAAAAGTCTTTAAAACATCTAACGTTTGTAGTCGTCATTAAACAAAAGCTTCCATCACTCATGGGTAAATTAGCACACACGATATGAGTCGCCGTAGTCTAGTAGGTAGTGTGTTGTCCTCTTAGACATGAGGCGTCAGTTCAAACATTAGTTCAGACATCTCTAACAAAATGAAAATATGAAAAAAAATATTTTAAGGCGACTTCCTCTCAGCAGACTCTGACAATAAATAAAATTGTCATGGAAAGTTTCTCAAAAAGTCTGTCATTCGAGATCGTCTTTAAACTGTAGGTCCCACCAAACACACAACATCAGCGGTGTGAGAAACTAGGTCGTAATCCTGACTAAAGGCCTGAAATGACTAATTAAGTATGTATGGACGTAATATGAGTGGTGTAAGAAGAAAGGTTTTAGTTCTGAAAAAAGGATTGTAATGACCAGTTAAGAAAAGCTTTACTGCAACTGAACTTCCATCAGTTTTGGGTAAAATCTTAACTTTGTAATGAATTTATGGATTATCAGACCAAATTCTTATAAAAATTTTTGAGAATCGATGGAAATTAACCCAGTACCGTAGTGATAATCACGCATAATTGTGGTACAATAATGTTCAGCTTTAGCTGTATAAATTTGCTAATAATAAAGAGAACCCTGATTGTTTACTTTTGTAACACAGTGTAATTACTTAATTTTGAAATACACAGCTGAAAAGCATTGTTTTTTTTTTTGAAGTGATTTTAAAACAATGGCTGTTGAATGGAACTGAAGAATGGCCAGAAGGTTATGCCATTATACTGTTAGTTTTTATTTTTGTTGTAGTTATTCCTCTACTTTTTTACCGAATACCGAACAGAACAACATAACCTATATTTTATGGTCAAATAATTAACTAGTGCAACATTGTTGCATGACATATTGTGTGTGTTCTCTCTCTCAGTAAACTGAATAAAAAGAAAAGAAGCAGAAGTCATTACAAACTGAAGGAAAAACGGAAAAAATAGAAAAGAAATGTAAAGATGACACTCTAATAAGACACTCAAATTGCAAAACTGTTGTGATGGGCTTCTTCAAACAAACTATCAAATGTCAGTCAGTCATCATCATCACTTCAGCCTGCTTGCCAGCATCTTAGGTTATGGTACTCGCGTTGCTACTACTAGGTTGGTGGTAATTTAAGCGATGCAACATCATCAAACATGTCACATTTGAAAATTGTAACACTTTCAAAGCAGTAATGGAAACTTAGAAAATAATTCTTTTTTTTTTTTTGTGTGTGTGCATAAAAATACTAAAAATAACTTCCATGACCAACATAATTTTTGTTAATAAAAGGCCGGAAAATTAATTTAAAAAAAATAGAAGAAAAAAAATAAAAACTAGAAAATTAAATATCACCAGACCAAATCCAAATCTTATTGTTTCACGACACACACAAAAAAGGGGTCACTGTTGTCATCATGTTTTGTGTACAAAAGACCACCGAAACAAATTTAATTCTTCTGTTGAGAACAAAAACTTGTTGATTTTTTTTTAAGGCAATTTAATGCCTGACTAAGGTAACAAAAAGGTATAAGTAAACTCAAAAGCTCTTTTATTTATTCACGGATAAACAATTAAAACAATGGCGGTGACATGAGTTAATTTATTTCAATTTTAAAGTTTAATTTGAATTTTTTTTAAGAAAATTTCCAAAATTTAGAAAAAAAAATTTTAAAAAATCTTTTGCTTATGCTTCCCTACTTTATTACTTTGAACAGCAAAGAAAAAGTCTAGGAAAGTGCCAAAAATATACAAATAGATAGATGACCTAGAAGTAAAAAGGGAAATGAAATTGAGAAAAACAGTATATTGATCTTGACAAGGCAGAAATAAAACTTCGAACTGCTAACAGATGTCAACTCTTCAAAGGAACCTCCAACAGTCTTCGTCTTTGCATTCCGCTTTCCCCACAATTAATACAAAACCTGCTGAAAAACCATAGTAATGTCTGCCCTCAAGGTACAATCGAGAACTTAACAGATTCTCTTTCTAGATTCAGAATCTGTCAAGTTCTAGAACTAACGAATTTAGCCCATAATAGCCTAAAGATTCTACAATTTTGCCTACTCTGTCATGCCAATTGCCTGTTCCTCCAGGCTTGCTCTCTTCTGTTTTGCCTTTCCTTGCCAGTCTCATTGTTCCATACGTTACAATGCCTCGCAATGTAATACTGAACTCTGTATCTGTGCAGGAGCTTGGTAAGGATCTTTCTGCTGAAACTAGCCTATGGCAAACATAATATCCAATCATTGGCTTTAAGGCAGCTTGACTATCTCCATAGATGACCAACGTATCCTACGATGTACNNNNTTTCTAGATTTGTTACGCTGTTAATCGGAAACACTTTAGTCTGGAATACACTTGCCCTCGTTAGAAAACTTATAGGACAACTTCATGCTATCTCCGATGTAGACTTCCGCGTCAGTGATAGCCTTCATTTCCAAGGTCTCGGGACCGCTAAGTAGACTATCTATGCCATGCACCAGCTCTTTATCTGTAAAACCTATCGTGGACATCTCTCTCCAACAAAATTCGAACTCTCTAACTTCACATTCTTACGTAATAAAGAGATTCGGATTCAGGGCCTATATGTCCTGTGCCGTTAACACTCAGAATTCTGTCATGTCTAAAGCCAAATATCCTTTTTTGTTCTCACCTCGCAGAGGGTGCCGATTCAGACCGCCATTAAAACATAAGCGAATTATTTCTTGCAATTCTTTCAATCGCTGCTCAGAATTCTTTCCATTGACAGAATTGACGTCTGTTGACCTATGTTCTTCGATAATTTTTAGTCTCCATAGAGGTTAGTTCGTTGGCGCTTTCAGGACACAGTTAGTTAGAAAAGGAGATAACACTCCCTCTTGCGTAGTTATTCTATCACTAAGTAACTTTCTGTAGGGTGTGACGTACATGTGGCGTGGGCTTTTAGTTTTCTTCTGAGCAATAACTTGGAGGTATTTCCTTGCAGGATATACCACTCCATATTGTTTTACAATTGCTTGGACTCGAATGCCTTCACAAAGTCGCTCAATGTTAGGTATAAGTGGGATCTCCATGCGAATGATTGTTCTACTGCAGATTATTCAGATAATAATACGATTTTTGGAAGGGGGAGACTTGGCTGGGTGAGTTAACAACACCTCTCCTACCGATTTCATTATAGTTTACATACATAAATCTTTATACGTTTTATCTTAAATCTTAATTTCCATGTGAAATCATTTCGAACATAATTTTTTTTTTTATGAAATTTTTAATGTTTCTGGCAAATAATCGTAAAACATTTCGAATGTTTTTTATGCTTCTAAAAACAACATAAATTATATTCAATTACAATCTATTTTTTTCGTTTCAAAAATCAATAAAATTATATTTTCTTATATAAGAAAACGATAAATTTTGAAAAAAAAAATCGATTTTTTTGCCAGCCAACAGTTAACATTTATTTTTCAATTTATTTTAAGTTTTTTTTGTTTTTGTTTTAAATTTTTCTTTAAAATTTATCGTCTGTTAATTTTTATGTGTCACAACTAAAAGTGGATGGATTTTGCAATCACTGTTAAAATATCAAATCATTAGGGCGGTACACATTTGTGGAATTAAAAACTTACTTCTTCAACTTTTTTAAAAATTAATTCATAAAATAAGTTTTCTTTCTAATCTTACCATATGTTTTTGTTGGACCTATAAAACTGTTTGGATATCAATAAAAAGCTTGAAATCTTAGCTTTCATTTGATATTCTTTGTTTTTAAAAATCTTAATTACTTCTCGAGATATGGGCAATTTAGTGCTACAACTCATAATTAATATTAATCATACGCCTCATATGTACAAAATTTAAGATCTAGGGTAACTTCTGTTATAACTTAAGCTTTAATCAATTAAGATCGTGGTTGTATAATAAAGAGTGTAGCTACTTCCTTGATGTGTAAGAAAGGACCCATAAACGGCTCCTACTAAATCTACAAAAGCTGTCACAGTAAATCTGCTCGTCCTATATGAGTGTTACGCAGGATTTTGAATGTGTGGAGACCTTTCGCACAGCTTGCTAATGAATGTCATCTTTACACTGTACTAAGCTGGAGTAGGAGTTAGGCTTCTAAAGCATATAGATTAACTACGTATCGTATTATTTGGTTCCTCTATGTCTCTTTGGTAGTAGGACAGAAAAAATCTCTTCCGGTCCCCGAGAAATAACCAAAAAATTCCGAATTTATTATTCGTTTTTAACCCTTAACCCGGTTAATGTTTTGTTGTTTTTGCAATTAAAACCGAATTTTTCAATTTAATTTTAATCACAACAAAACTGTAAACAGTTTTTACTTGTAGACAGCCTGGTGCCTGGCTGGCATATTTCTTAAGAAATGTTGACTCATTTAGTGTTGCCCACTCAATAGTAGAAACAAACCATGGTTATGGCTAGAGCATGGTGACCATAATGCCCATTGCCAATACTAATGCTCGCTTGTTTTAACATCACATTACCACCACCATCACCACCACCACAACCATCACCTCCACCACGACACATCGCATCACATCACATCACGGTTGTACTATAAACCAGCACTTCGACGACAACACAGTTTCTTAAGGTTTTAAGCCGCATTTATAAGCAGAAAACAGAAGACAAATGTTTTAAAGCGGAGCTTTGTATGTGATTTTATTTGATTTCATTTCAATTGGATTGGATTGTTGGATTGAATATTATTTCTTCAATGCTGCTGCTGCTGCTTGCTTGCTTGCTTGCTATTGCTGTCTGTTGTTGAGTTGACTTTGAAAGAATGCAACATGTTGGTTGCATTTTAGTTGTTGCCCGCACTATATTACTGCTTTTGTTTCTTGTTGCCGTTGTTGTTGCAGCCATTGTAGCTGTACAATCTTGTTGACATTTTTTATGGACATTGGAATGCTGTCTGTCTGTAAAAATCTAGCAAAACTAACCAGCCGCAGCCGCAGATCTCTTTTTTGTTTTTGATTTTCGTTAAACGAAGTCCTCTTGTATTGTCGTTTAGTAACTGCATTTTAGATTTTGTTTGTTTTGTTGTGCCAAGTTTATTGAGACTCTTGTTTTAAAGCTTTTCTTGGATTCTGTTTATTTTCTCTTCGATTTTCTAGCCTTGATTTCAAATCAATGTTTGATTTGTTCAAATGCGTTGGTTTTTTTTTTTTTGTTGCTGTCGTTATAAATTGTTAAAGAGAGGTAAAAACGGCCACGAATTCTTTTGGATTTTCAAAAAATTTCCATAGGAAATACAATTTTTTTTTTGGAATTTCAATAGCATTGATCCATAGCATCCTAAGAGACATATTTGCTCTCTTCAGAATGTTACCGGTATTGAGAATAAGAGAGCGACCTTTTCTAATAGATGGGAATGGATCGAGAAGATCGATAGATAGTGTGCAAGGAGCAAAAGTGTTCGTTAACGAATTGAAATTATTAAAATCCATGGCGAAACTCACAGGTATCCTCATAGCGGAAGATGTACTTCATTCTACTTGGACTGGAAGTGCGAAATATGGAACATGGTCAACTGGCCATGGAAACTAGGATCAATCTCTACTGAATCCCAGGTAATCTAAGAATTAGTCGTAATAAGCAGGCAGAAGACCTTTCACTCCGTTGATAGCGTTAAAAGCCTTCTGTAAGAGGAGGAAGCGGTTTTTGCAGGCCAAAGGCAAAGCTAAATGGGTGTGAGACAATCTCAGGTTTTTGCTGCAACAGAATATTTGGGAACTAAAGCAGCATTAATGCATCTCAGAAGGAATTACTTTTGCCAACATAAGCTGTCTTGGCCTCCATAGGCATTTGAGTGGCAATGAGGTCTCTCGTGAGACGTGAGTACTGACGAGCAAAAAACTCATCATTCTCGTGCTGCAATATGTAGCTGAAGTGTGGATAGTTTTACGCACCGATGCACCTGACTTGTGAGTAATCGAGAGAAAAGTTCTACGAACGATTTTCGGTCCATTAGCAATTGATTTCAGCATTCGGAGGAACAATGTTAGCTTTTGCCGTATGATTTGAATTTTGTATCGGAATTTGTATTTGGCAGTTAGGAGGAAAAGGAGGAAGAGAACATTTACTTGGCATCTAAGCGGCGCTAATGCATCTCAGAAGGAATCACTTTTGCCAACAAGAGCTATTATTTGTCTTCATACGCATTTGAGTAGCAATGAGCTCTCTCGTGCGATGTGAATACTAGCGTACAAAAAACTTTTTCTCCCTCTGCGGTAATATGGAGCTGAAGCATGACCGCTTTTAAGCACCGGTGTACCCGGCTTGCAAGTAATCGAGAGAAAACTTCTACGAAAGATCTTCAGTCCAAGGGGAACTGATTATGACTTCTGCATTCAAACCAACATGAACGCTGTTCAGTGTACATTCAACAGCTGCATTAGTCGATCATGTTATTCGAAAATTGCTAAACGTCAGCTCTGATTCGCAAGGCTTCAAGTCTTCGGCGTATACGTTATCCCCTTATATGATACCAACATGTTGTAAGAAAGGCCTCATGATACATTCGTATCCATTGTTTGCAATTTGTTTTGGCTTGCAAGTGCAAAGAGTCCCACTATACAACAGGTTTTTGGTTTTCTTGAATAATAGGTTTCCAGAGCGACTAATTTTTACGATTTAGAGAACGTTAATTGCCCATCAAGCTCATGTTTGTAATCTCCTAACGTTGCGATATTTGGAAACCAACATTCGTCAAGTTATCATTGACAGTGTTGCAATTTAGAGGTGACCAGATTTAAGTATTAAAATGGCAACAAATCATAGCTTTAACGTATGGCACTTGACTTTTAAAATCATCAACTGGATAACGCTTTTTATTAGAACATAAATGTCATGACAGAATTTGTGTTTGTCATTAAAAAATGATGTTGTTGTTGTTTACAATACATTTCCAAAATTTCTTATTATTTCTGTCAAAAAAGAAGAAGAAGAAGAAGAAAACATCATAAAAAGAAAATTTATTACAAAGTTTTTAGCATTTAAACTATAAACTTTAATTGGGGAAAAATAGAAATGAAATGACCAGCGAACGAACATAGGTTTTATGGCTGCTTAAAAGAAAATTTATTTTCGTTGTTTTTTGTTGTTTTTTAATTACATCTGCGTTGAAGGAAAACTGCCTAAAAAAAATTTCTAGTTTTTTGGGGTTTTATTTTTGACAATCTCAAGCATGGCTTGTCACTGCTGCCATTAAAACTGAAAGTGTTGAATTACTTTCGCCATTTGAAAGGCAGAAGAGTAGAAAAGCCGCCGAAAGCAAAAAAAAAAAAGCCGGCGTTTTATTTTTAAAAGCCATAAAATTAATGATGGTGTGGTAACCTTAACAATAATAGAAGGCAGTTAAACAGTTCAAAGAGGAAATAACTGCACTTTTCCTTAAATTGACTATAAAACATGATTTTAATGGATTTGAAAATCAAAAAAAAAAACTTTCGATTTCATTTGCAAACAACAGTGCGTGCATGTCATATACGTATGGGTATGACTCATAGGATCTGTATTTTTTTATTATTTTTTTTGTGTGTGTTAATTTTAATGACCAGAAATGTTTTTGGAATAATTCAATAAAAAAACAAAAAAAACCAAAAAAAAAAAACATGACAACTGCAATCTTATAACCGACAGACCAATTTGTGACATTTACATTCTGTTCCATGTCTGGTCTGATTTGAATGACTTTTGAATTCAAACAATCGATACACTGGGGAGGGGGGACCACCAAAGATTTTTTTTTTTAATGTTTCCTACTAATGGTTTTCAAATTCTTTGGAAAAAAACTGAATAAAAACAAATGCCAAACGCATATTGGCTGATTTGAATATTTGTGGTCTTTTAAAGAAAAAAAAAAAAGTTTTTTTTTTCCTTGAAACCCATTTGTATGCCGCAAAATTTGATTTGTTTGTGCCTCCATATTTGAGATTATTTTTTTTTTTTGTTAACAATTCACACAATTGTCAGCACAAATTTGTTACAGTTACACACAAGATATTGTCGATTAAAAACAGGTTTGGAAAAATACTTTCAAAATAATAGCAAAAAATTTTAGAAAAAATTTGGTGGTATTCACACTGTGAAAGTTTTCTTTCAGAAATTTTTTTTTTAGCAAAACGCGAAGAAATTTTATTTTCAATAGTAAGGATAGCGTTAAGGCAGATAAATTCATTTACAAGGTTGAAGTTACAGTCGTCGTACTTCATTTTGTCTTCACTTACTGCCAGAACCTTTTAGGACGTTGAATAATAGGTCAACTGGACCTCCGGGTACTGTACTTGTTGTCTCAATTGGCAAGTGCATGTGCAACTAATCTAACCTAACCTACTGCCAGAACCATCCTGGCACACGCCCGTTCTATAGCACTAAGGGCAACAGTATTTTCTTGATACTTTGATGTCGATGTTGCCATGAATTTCCGCGTACCGAAGTACACTTCTCTTGAACTTGAACTTGAAGAAGTCTTATGCATTCTCTGAAACCTCTTGTGGTATCAAAGGGTTTGGACAGATCTTTTCCTACCATGTAAGAGTTGCAGAAGGCCGTCAACGTCATATTGCACAGCCTTATTAGCTTCTCAGGGATACTAAGCTCAGATATTATGGTAAAAAGTAGTGGCCTTATCGGGCTATCGAATGCTTTCATACATTCGACAATATGATGGTATTTGTTGACTTGATTTTCGTGGACTTTCTCTAGCATTTAAATATCTGGTCGATGATTGGGGCTAAACATGTTCGAATCCGCATTGTTAATGTCCAATCAATGCTTGGGTATAGGCTGCAGTCATTCACACAAAATACCGTCATTAGAACCCTATGCAATTGGCAGATGTTGTAAGGTCTTCGTTTTGTACGTCAGGACAGAGGATAATGAGGTTCCAGTCTGTCATACTCTGCAAATAAGCTGAGACATCCACCCCACTAGCTCGTTTTCTCAGGCCGTAAACAATTTAGTAGACAAGTTGTTTGGATCAACGGCCTTGAGTTGCTTTATTACGATTTTAACATCGTAAAGGTTGGTTGGGGATATCTCCATTTAGCAGTAATTGCTTAGGTTCAGTATGATATCTTCTCTACTGTCGGAATTGCCTCATAGTAGCTTAGAGAGCTTCTGTAATCTTAACACTTTATTGAGAAAACCTATTTTCTTATCCATCTTCAAGCTGCCTGTTAATGCATGTGCTAATCTCTGGTACTGTTGTTCCACGAAAAATATCAAAAGTACGACAATTTAGCACCAATTGCTGATCATATTTATGGTGTTGCAAATAAAGTACTTTATTTCTTGAATTAAAGTATAGTTTTAGAAGCCTTCTTGTTTTATCCTTTTAAATGTACTAAAACTTGGTACTACAAATATCCCCCCTTTTTGAATCTTAGTACTTTCGTGAACATTTTTAAAGTACCAACACCAAGTGCTTTCACGACCAAAATTTTAAAGCCCTTTTATGCCTTTATTTACAATAATTCAATACCCTTTCAATAACTTTAACAGTTCTTGTGGAAATGGTTTGATTTAAAACGGCAAATGGTACCAAAAAATCCCCCTTGAAAAATTAAATTCAAAAAAATTGATTAAAAAAATATTTTAAAGAATTTATTGCTGAAATAATTTATCATTGTTCTCTCCTCGTTAGATCTTTAATAGATTTTAGAAAAAAAAAATGAAAAAAGTTTGTCAAGAAATCTTCGGCTTGTTATGGGACATTTTATTGGCAAACCTGTCAACCATTTAGATTTCACAATGCTGATGAAGTTTTAAGGCCATAATTTTTATTAACGAAAAACAATTTCTTTTTAATTCTTTTTTTTTTCACTAAAAAAAAAAGAAACCAAAGCCAAAGGAAAACCTTTAATTTCCTTTAACGAAATAGAAAAAAAAAACAAAGAAAAATGGGAAAAGAACTGTTTTCGTACGTTCGTTCGTTGGTTTGTTTCTTCTTCTTCTTCTTTATTTGAAATCGTTTGTTATCACCTTGAAAAAATCTCTGTCTCTGCCTCAACTCAACTCAACTCAACTCAAATGCCGGCTTAGCAATGCCTGTTATTGGCTCACACTGGAGAAGGCCTTAAGAGAACCGCAGCTGTCTGTTACAAAAAACCATAAAAAAACCAAACAAAAATTATAAACAACAACAAAAACAACAACAATAAAAAACCATTAATAAATAGTACGTATAGAGGATCTGTACTTGTTTTTTATTGGTACTCAACGGAGTACTCACCTCTACATTGCCGACCGTTTGTTTTGGTGGAGAGCTTTAAACGAAAGTTTAACAGCCATTCACTATCAAGATCTTTTCGAACATTTTTTTCTTTAAAATGCCTATTAAAACTCAACACCAACCCATTTCAATCCTCCTGTCTTCTGTCTCTGTGTGTATGTGTAAAAAGAAAAAAAAAATTCATTCTTAAAAAAATGTGAAGGCTTTAACGCTCTACCAGAAGAGATTTGTCTATGGAACCGTAAAAATCCCCAAAAGCAAATGGATTAGAACAGGTTCCTTGATATCAAACCGATAGAAAATTACAGGGTTCTGTCGACAAACAGTGTTAAAAGAGAAATTTTCAATATTGGATAAGAAAAGTACTTTTCTTTTGGTACTAAACTGACATTTTCTTTTCTCATTTTTGTGCCTGTCGTAACCCCTCTTCCTATTTTTTTCTATTTCCGCCTTTTTAAATTGGAACAAGTAGCCCCTACTTCTGCCAACTTGACGAAATCGGAACGCTTATGCCTTGCAACATATTAGAGATTGTAGACTTTGTACAGCCCTGATCAGTAATGAAGTTTCCGAAACCATTCCCTTTAGAAATGATTCGTTTTTGTTCCATATTATCAGTCTTACGGGAACATCCTCTGTCATCCGAACGAGGATGTGGAAGTCATACTTAAGGTTCGAACAATAACGTTCAAATGCTAATATCATAGGAAATTTGCATTCTCTCAGTTAATCAGTGTGCAACTGCTTGCATGTGGTCGCGCCTGCGGCATTAATTTCGCCGCAGGAGAACAATCTTAGCTACTCAGATCCCTATTAAGTGCCTCATTTATAACTCTGCTGGCAAATGTACATTTCACGGTTGATTTTTCTACTAAAGTCGAGGTAAATAAATCTTTGATAACATCGAAGATTTAGATGTCGGTCGTAACTTGAGTTCTAATAAGATGGGCATCTGTACTTGTCCACTAAATATAATTCGTTGCGATCCTCCTTGGCCGGCAAAGGTTCTATAGCGTTAAAGGCATCAGTAACATTTCGTTTGGAACACCCGTTGGTGTCGGTAGCCTTGACGTTCACAAGTAACTGGAGAAAATGGAGCCATTTAAGAGGTCGTATTATAAGAGTTGCAAGATATGCCTATGCCAGACATTACAGCTAAATGCGTTCCCTTTTCGGGCTATAGAACGTTGCCTTTTATTCGACAAAGGTATAGTTGGTGTTGATTTGATTATCATGAGACTCGTGCAAAATTGTTTTGCTAGAATGGACATCGATTCTCATGGCGGAGTTATTACTGTGGATGTCACATTGATAAGGTCCAATTAGAGTTCCGGTGAGTGGTTGCAGTTGTTCACGAACTTTCTTTTCTTAACATTTCTTCCTGTTTAAAGTGCACTAAGTAGAGGATCATACATAGATACGTACATAATTGGTCATTAAAACACTTCAGTCAGGATTACTGCCTAGGTTCTCACATCACTTGTACTGTGTGTATTAATTGCAAACTTGAAACTTTTCCTGGGAATTTTTATTTACTCTCAGACAGAGAATTTGCCAGAAATCTGGGAAAAGGAAGTCGCCAAAGAAATATTTTTTTTTGCATATTTCGTTTCAATGGATATATTTGAACTGGGATTTGAACTGAAGCCTCATGACTAAAAAGCCAACACACTATCCTTTGGAGTACAGCGGCTTCAACTGTTGTTTTGAATCAATTTTGTTAGAAATAGAAGAACCTGCTGCAAAGTTTAAATCTCTTTAAATTGTTGTTTGTTTTTCTTCATTTTTGTTTCACCCTGTATTTTGGGTACCCAAAAAAATAAAAAAAGGCATCCAAGAAGACGATGTAACGCACCCAACATTTAGATTTTTAAGCACTTTTTTGTGGTTATTTTTTGTCTTTTTTTGTTTGTTTGCTTTCAATGTTTAATTTCTGTGGTTTATTTTTAATTCATTTTTTGTTGTTGTTGTTGTTGTTGTTGCTGTTGTTCTTGTAAAATATTTTGTTCATGTTCACAATACGATGATGAAAGTATCTTTGAATGTCTGTTTTATGTTTCCAAAAGATTTTTAATTCTTGTTGTTATTATTGTTGTAATTGTTGTTGTTGTAGTTGTTGTTGTTGTGTTTTATTGCCGTTGAGCATAAAAAATATGTTTTTTCCATACGATTATAGTTCAATAGGTCAACGATGCGTTGAATTTGTTTCTCTTTTTTTTTCATTCTTTCGTTTTGGAAGGGGAGTTAAAAATTTCCATCACAAGCAAATCATAAGCGATATGGATGAAGAGGCATTGCAGGAAAATTAAAAGAGAAAGAGAGTGTATGTGTGTGTGTGTGTGTGAAGCTGAAATAAATGCTTAAATATGTGGAAAATTAGAAAATCTAGCAGAAAATCATTGGCAACCCATCTTCCTGCTGTGGTTGATAGGAAATGATTTTTTTATTCGAGTTTTTTGGAGGATTTTTTAAGGTTTAGCGATGCATTCGATTCAGCTGATTAAGAAGCAGATTGGAAGGATTAGTTTTTGGGAGAAAAATAAGGGCCGGAAATTGGGTAAGGAAATCTTAACACCAAAGTCTTACCAATAACATCATTGGCGGTTAGTAGACAAAGGTTCAGACGTATTACAATCAATTTCACTCAGCGTTGGGGTACGTGCACTCGACGAAAGAAAGGATAGAAAAGGAGAGATGAGAGGTAATTAAAATCAGTAGAGATTTACGTCATTTACTACTCTGTCCAGGGATATTTTGTGAATAAGGTAACCACTCGTGTAAAGAGGCACTGTAGACTCAAAGAAAAATGTTAGAGAATAGGGATTGCCATGACCTGAGTATGTAATTTTGGGCTGAGGAGATTGATTCATCGATTGCGACCTTAATGAGCAAGTAAACATCTGGATTCCAATGCAGTACCAGGCATGGAGTTGTCCTTACAGACACCGAACAACTGTCTGGAGTTTTTGTGAGAACTGTAAGATGGAGGGGAGGCATTACAGGAAGCCTTTTAGCACGACAGATTAACTGAGTATTTTCAGCAGAACCGCTCACTGCATATTTCGGATTCTTTATATTATCTTTTGCAGCCCAGTGTATATTTTCTGATTTAAAGCTCTTGTTTTATATGTTGCATTCAACACAAACTGCTCTTGGTTTTACGACAATATTTGAAAAATCAATTTTATTTGCCAATTAAGAAGCGTTTTCAAAGACTTTTTTCTTCTTTCAAAGTTCGAATGAGAGAATTTTACTAAAAATGAGGACAATTATGGTTTCAATTACCTGTTTTCCCCCCTCTCCATTCCATATGCTGTTTGTTTATTTCCGTTATTTTTTATTAGAAAATCA
>QOCX01000017.1:311783-333636 GCA_005959815.1 Sarcophaga bullata | reverse complement strand
GATAAATTTTTATCATAGGTTTTGAGAAACCTTGGTACAATACGAAGCTTGCATATTCGATCATAAATTTGATCAGAAATTAAAAACCTTTTTTTTTATTTCAAAACAAGCTTTGTGAAACCAAATATAACCGTTTTTAACGATAACATTTCGGGGTACAGCTTATTCCATCAGAGCTTTTCTAAGCAAAAAAAACTGCTCCAATTTGCCTTTTGCTGGCCTCTATGGAATTTAAATTTGCACCATCAATATCGAAACCAATAAAAATTGAGAGATATAAGGTCTGATTTATTATGGTGGATGCATTAAAACATTATACTCAAGCTCTTTAAGTTTCTGTTGAATTATAAAACAGCGTGTGGTGTGCCATAGTCTAGAAGGTGCTCTGTTGCCTTATTAGACGAAATCCAGGTCAGATATCTCTATTGAAAAAATATGAGAAAAAATTTCTTCGGCGATTTCTCTCCGGCAGAGTAAATAAAATTGCCATGAAAAGTTTCTTAAAAAATTTCTTGTTCGGTGTCGACTTTGAACTGTAGGTCCGCCACTCATGTATAAAATTAACGCGACAAGCAAGGTTGTAATCCTGTATGTATGTAGGTTCAGCAACAGGTATTCTCTAGAAGTCTGCATGAACGATTCTAAGCTTGAGAATAGTAGGCCGTGAAATTTTCTCTGTGAAAGGACTTAATCTTAGGAAGTCACAATCGAAATCTTAAGCTTAGCAATTGAAAGGTTTTACCCTTTGGATTGAAACTCATTTCATTTAGGTTTTTATAGGTTAAGAAGCTTTGAAAACTTCAGGAGCTTTGAAAGCTTCAGAAGCTTAAATCTCTAATGCTTTAAGCTATCAAAACTTCTTTCTCCAAAAGTCTACTTTTGCTGTATTCTTTGCTGGGTTATCGTAATTAATCACACACTTTTTCTTTTTTTTTTTTTTTGTTGGTAACAAGTGCAGCTGCTCACTCTTCTGAAAGCTTTCAGTTCAAATTAGTTGAGACATAAAAAAATTTGGAAAAGAGAAAAGCAATGAAGACGAAGCTTTCTAATGTAGAAATCCTTTCGATATTTATTTTCTTTTAATTAAAAGGCGGCAAATCCAATTAAATGCTGTGCGCAGACAAGAAAAAATTCTGTTTCTGTATTTTGCTTTTGCTTTTTCATTCTACCTTTTTCATCTTATTGACCCAATTAGTCCAGGTTAACAAAAATATCTGAAAAAAAAGAAGAAAAAAAGTACTCAAAAGAAGAAATGAACGCTTGAACTTGATTTCAAATGTCAGATTATGGCGCCCGTTTAAGCGAAATTTCAAAATAAACAGGCTGGGCGACTTGAGTTCTGTTTTTTTCTCTTTTTTTTTTGGTTTTTTTTTTTGATTTGAAATCGATCGATAGATTGCTTTTGGGTTCATTGCTGGCTTTTTTTTTATTGTTTTTTGATTTCATTTTTATGGGTATGGTTGAGGGTTTAAATTTAGATTTCTTAGGAAATTTTATTTGTTTTTTTCTCTCTTGTTTTAATTTAAAAAATTCATATTTTTTTTTTTGCCATGCATGATAGTCCTTGTTTGCCATATCGTGTGCTATAAATTTCTGTCAAATTTTATTAATTTATGGTTGGTATTGAGGAAAAAAATATTCTTTTTTTGTTTGTATGTGTAATCGATAAAAAAGTGTGAATAATTTTGAAGAGAAATATTTACTAAATAGGCCTTCAATCGAAAAAAATCTTTTTCCTGTCTTACGTAATTTTATAAAAAAAAAAGTGATTTTGAATGAAAACTGTTTAAACTGCTTAAAGCTCTATAAATAAACCTCTAAACAGTATTACGCAGTCTTTCACGTACGAGTTGCCATTTGAATATGCTTCCTGTGTTACGTTTTTAAGAGTCTGAATTGGGATTCATAAAAAAATAATTCAAAACTACCACCAACATGGTGGAATAGTGTTAGGAAGGCTTCTCAAAGGCTTTAAATCATTTGATTATCGGCAAGGATCAGCATATATGAACTTAGAACTTCGTGTTCCTTCAATTTACGTGTCTGCTGCACATTAGCAACCTCGTTTCCATTCATATAGGCTTCCATTCAGTCTATTGTATTAGAGGCACACAGATATCAAGGCTGTGGATCTCTTACCAGAAGATATTTTGCTCTTATTCTTATTCAGAGATGCGAGAGCAGTGCCCTCAATCTATATACAGTGTCCCTTTAATGTCTTCTCCCATCTATTGCTCTTTGTTTTGGAATGCTGATTGGTAGCAATAATTCTCTATTCAGCACCTGATATGTATCCAACGGTCTCCTTATGGTATGCATAAATACCTCACAGAGTCCAACTACTACTTCATATGATTCATTCTGCACATCACAGAATTTCCAGGAAATTCCTAGTCTGAATAAGTGTTCTTGTACGCCCTAAAGACCGATAATTAATCTTAAACTGCTTTCGATGCCTGAAGGAAATCTCCAGTCATCATATTTACTCACCAAAAGTTTAGATTGCCTCAAGTCCATTTTGTCTCTGCCTTTTTCTATGTTCTTTTTGACTGAAACTTTTTTGACTTTGAAACATCTCTTGCCACACCTCAGAAACGTGCTGGCTTCAATAGCGATGTGGAAGTTTGTCTTCTTTAAGTTTGGTCTTAAAAATTCTCGCTTCTGTTCCAATGTTTGCTCTCGACCTTCTTTGTCCTAGGTTACTTATTTCACTTTTGTTACTAACTTTCTCTGTTCTTGGGGCGCAATTTAGCAAGTCGTAGAATTCTTGATGAAATTTGTAGAAGAATTGTTTCCTCCTATTAATCTCACCATAGCTCTATGCTTCATAAACAATCCCACTTGCTTTCTTAATTTGCCATTACAACACTTTAGTTACGAGTATAAACTAGCTTCTCACACCATCCATGTGATTCGTGTTGATTTTATCCATGAGTGCTGGAGCCTACAGTTTAATGTCGACTCCGAACCACGGATTTGAGAAGATTTTCATGGCAATTTTATTTACTCTGAGAGGAAGCCGCCGATTGAAATTTTTTCTTCATATATCGTGCCATACGAGAAGTCTGAGCTGGGGTTTTGAACCATGGGTTTGCGTCTAATAAGCCAACACACTACCTACTAGACCACACGGACTTTACTCGCCGATTTAGTAGGTCACGCAAATCGTTGATTAGTCTTATATGAGAAGTGTCCCCCATTATGCTAACCATAGTTTCCAAAGTTGTGAATTTCGTAAAGAATTTCACAGTCTAAGCAACCTGTGTTGTGTCGATCAGATCTGGTGCGTATTTTTTTTTATCATCCATCTGGATATCCCTTGCATTTAAAACCTTAGCTATGACATTTTAAGAAGTATTATCGAATGGGACGTTTATATCAAGAAAAATACTTGTTTTTTAGCATTAAATAGTCCTTCAGTTAAGTCACAGATTAAAGTTGTTCCTTTGAGGCGAGGAATGCCTTTCAAATTCATGGCCAGTCTCTGTTGTACCAATTTGATCTTGTGTGTGGTTTTTTTGCTATCCATCTGGGTATATAGGACCCTTCTATTTAATACCCAGTTTATCGAATGCGGCATCCATTTCAAGAAAATTGCTTTTTCAGCTTTAAATGGTCCTTCGGACCCGTCACAGTTTGAAGTTGTTCTTCTGAGGCGGGGGATGCCTTCCCTTTTTTGTTTGTTTTTTTTCTCACACCGCATGACAAATTGTTTTAAAGCCTCGAACAACGCGATATGGTCTAAACAAACAAGAGTCACTCATTCACTCGCTTACTCGCTTACTTCATTTGATACCGAAATAAATCATTTGCTACGATAACAAATGATTCCAAAAGATTTTTACATAAAATGTGTAAAAATTTTTTTTGGGTATCGTAGAAGACGAAAACAAAGAAAAAAAAATTAAGAGAAAACAAAACAGTTTGAATGTAATTTGAGATTTTTTATTGGCAAAACACAAAAAAATAAAAAAAACAAACAAACGGAGGAGAAAAAAAACAAATGAAAACATCCATCAAATCTATGCCTGGCAATAAACGTAACGCAAGACAATGGAATTAAACTTGAAAAACAAACGAAAAAAAAAAGCGTTCAAACTTAAAACAGAAAACGATCTGAAAAATCAACAACAACAACATCAACAACAACAAATCAACTATTTTTGCCGCCAAATTTCAAAAGGAAACAACTTTTTTTTTTTGGTTACTTTTGGTAACGTTTATCTAGAGTGTGTGTCTGTTTCTGCAGTTTATTTATACACTCGAAAAAAGAAATTCGTAAGACTATTGAAGGCAGAATTTAAAAACTTTTTCTTATGGGAGTTTACTTCAAAATGACGAGATTAAAAGAAAAAAATTGTTTTTTTTCTATGGTGTTGGCGGCTGTTGACTTTAACTTCAGGGCCAGTCCGTTGTCATTCCAAGCATTACAGGCAACACAGTTTTTAGTGTTTGTTTTAAAGCCAAAAACAAAACATGACGTTTTTTCCCTTTTTTTCTTTTTTCTAAACTTATTTAACAATTTATTACGTCACGTTTTCTGTAAAATATATTTATTTGGAGCTGAAAAACAAAACAAAAACAAAAAAACTTAAACGCATGTATAGTTAGGCTCTCTCTCCTCTCTTCTCCATCATCATCATAAATATCATGCTAATGATCATTATCAGTTCATCTAAAACATGATTACTATCATCACACATTAAAGTGTATATTATTCTGCGATTTGTTTGTTTTTGTTTTATAGGTCTTACTCTTAACCCCCCTCCTGCTCCCCTTCGCCTGCCATTGTAATATTTTTTATTGGAAAAAAAAAACATTTTTTTCTTCCAAATTTAGGGGTCATTATGTTCTAATTTGGTCATGACTACTATTTGTTTAGTTTTATGGCCTGTCTGTCTATTTTCTCTTCTTCTTGTTTGTCTGTGTTGTTGTTGGTGTTCCCAGAATTATATATTTTAAGTTTTAAATTTATTTCACTTGGTTTTCCGAAAAAAAAAAAAAAAAAAAAAAAAAAAAAAATCTTTCGTAAGGTTATTGAAGGTTTATGTTGTAAACTGCTGTTGTAAGTAATTTCGAGTTTTTTTTTTGTTGTTGTCTTCCAAGAGGAAGTACTTTAATGAGCAAATTATTTCCATTAAAAGAAAAAAGTTTTTTTTATTTTTTTTTTATTATTGTTGTAGTAAATGAAGTTGCTAATAAAAGTTCGGGGTCTTATTTTTCTTAATGTAGACAGCTTAGTTGAAAATACTCCCTTCGAGGGTCATATAAGGAGCACAGAGTCTGTGGTAATTAAATGGATGACAAGTCCTTTACACGCTATTTGAGGCAAGGAGCTTATAGAACGGAACCTATAGAACGAAAGTTCAAGGCTCTTCTTATGGAACGTAATGGTAAAGCTCTTTATAACAAGCGGTTGGCCCCTAAATTGATGTTATTTCCCCATACATGTGAAGCCTAGCTGTGGAAAATCTCTTGATGAAATTGTTTAAAGCAGGTATTGATTGCCAAAACTTATGCACTCAACAGATAGACTCTATGGTTAAAGAAACATTTGAAGAAAATGTTTCTAAAATCCCTGTAGTCTGGGTATGTAATATGTCGGCTTATTACACGTGATTCAAACCTCAGCTCAAACACCTCCCAGTTAATACTTTACTGTATCTTAGACAAAACCAATTGAGTCTTTGTATCTCAGAACTGCTTTGCAACGAGCCTGATTAATAAAAATAAAGAAAGCAATTGGGAGAACCATTATGTATTCGTCTTAGTCGAGTAAGTAGTGTGTTGGCTTCTTAGGCGTAAGACCATGGTTCAAACCCTAGGTCAGACATCAAAACGAAAATATGAAAAAAATATTTCATCGGCGACTTTCTCTAAGCAGAAACTCTGGGAATAAATAAAATTCCTGTGAAGAGTTTCTCAAAAATCTGTTGTTCGGAGTCGAATTTAAACTGTAGGTTACGCCACTCCTGGATAAAATTATCGCACACAATATAAAGTGCCTAGGTTGTAATCCTCACTGAAGGGTTGTATGTACCATTATGTATGTGTTATAGGATGGGTCGTACGCATATTATGAGGACGTAAGCAGGGTGTTGATCGCATAATGAAATATTCCGAATCCATATAAAAATCTGCATATACCCTCCAAGTGGAAGACTATACCCACGAAAACAAGTGTAAGACCGTCCACACCAACCACTTAGTCGTATGAGTTGAACTTAAAAATTGAATGAAAGTGTGTACATGCTGTATTAGCTAGAAAGGGGATATTGGGCTAACCACTGCACTAAGCTTGAGTCCAGATAATGTGGGAATTCACTGCAATTACCAGGAAAATAAGGTTTCTATTGGGGAGATATCTCACGCCAATGAAACTGTCTATAACTGTCTGTGCTGAATCGGTTAGGAGAGAGAAGGGAGAGAGAGAAGAGAGAGGAGAGGGTCATCTACTGTCCTGTGCTTGAGCCCTGATTTAGGAATTTACGGTAATGAGCAGAGAGATGAGGTTTCCAATGTGAACAGCTATTGGGAAGGACGCATTTGGTAGAAGGAAGCTGGAGAGTAGAGAAGTCGTTGGAGAGCCAAATGCCACACAATCTAAGCTTTTGCTGGTAGTTGTAATAAAACAAGGTTTGAGTACTTCATCAGACTAACCAGAAGTAGTATTCCGGAAGTATTAGTGGAAATATTGGATATCAACCGACTGGTCATTTTGACTGACCACAGGAGACTCAAGGGCACTTTGTTAGAAAAAGAATCATTTCAACTTTAATATTAGTGCCTGTGATGGTAATAATGAATCATCACAACATGAACTTGCAACTTGTGTGCAGTTAATGCATGCATGCCAGAATTCAGAGCTTTTTTGAAAACATTTTCATTCATTCCGTGAACATTTTTACTGCTGCAACTATCGATAGCAACATGAAATTTGGCAGACAAATTTTCTATTGAAATCAGTTTCTAATCACACTGTTTATGCACTTGACACATCTACATATATTAGTTGGTATACTTGTCTACAAACCAGGCTTCAACAACATTATTCATTAAGAGTTTTACGTGATCTGCTTGAACCTCTTTTTAAGCATAATCTTTAACTGAATTAATAGGCCTCCTAAAAAGCTTTTTGTAACGTTTAGTTCGCTTTTAAGACAATTTAAATTTCATTACGGCAACATTGTGTTCAAATGCGATTGGTTTTGTGTTGTTTATAAAAGAGGCCGAAAGCTTTCTTGTGTTTCTAAAGCCAGCATTTTAGAAAATTGTCGTTCGAAATTATTTAATTTTCGGTTTCATTCATGATAATGTTGATGGCGATGACTGCTATTGTGTGTAGTAGGTTTGAATAGCTGCATTCATTATAATTAAAACGTTTATATGAAATCATATGTATAGATCGGGGGCATGCTAATGAACGTGATTTGAAATTTTGATAAAATAATTTCAATTGATTGATCTTTTGAAAAAAAAAATATTCATTGAAATACAAGAACAAAACAGAAGATGAAGAAAAGCTTTTTGAAAAATTAATTCAAGAAAAAAAGAGAAAATTGCTTTCCTGTCTTTCTTTCCCTCTCTCCTTCTCTCACACTCTCTCCCTCTCTCTGTGTTTATAGCCATTAAACGAAAGTTAAAAATCTTAAAAATCTTTATCAATGATCGTAAAATCAACAAAGAAAACCAGTCGGTCAGTCAGTCAGTCAGCTAGCAAGTCAGTTAACCAGTCACTCTAGTAAAGAAAATCTCGATAAAGAGAGAGAAAAAGAGAGAGAAAGAGACACAAGAAAAAAAAGAGTTTAGCATGTTAAACATTTTAAACGTAATTACCTTTAATAATTTGTTGTTATAACAGCAACAAAAACAAACAAAAAATCAAAGAAATTAAAAATCTTTACAGAGATCTTAACAGAAACCCCATGATAATGATGAGGATGACGACGATGATGAGATGATCATGATGAGATTGAAAGAGAAAAAAATACGAACGACAAAATCATGTTTTCAAATTGAAGACAATTTCAAAGACAAAGATTTCGTATGCATTTTATCGTTTAAAGATGCACTTGACTGGACAGACAGACTAGACCGACTAACTGACTGACTGACTGACTGCCTGATAAACCTTCACTTGCATGTGTAGCCCCAGCCACAGAGTGAATAACATTTTTTCAGAAGCTTTTTTCAAAATGCAATTCAAAAAAAAAAAAATATTTTCTCACACTCACTATCGTTTTCGATTCTTTTTTCTTCTTTTCGTTTCTGGTTCTTCTTTGCTTCCTAAACGTTTGTATGCCCTATAGTGAGTAGGTTTTTGAAGAGTAAAAAAAAAAAGAGATATAAGTATGCATTTGGTATTATATTGAAAAAAAGGACTCCTTTAGAATATCATCCTAAAATTATACAATACCTAGTACTTTTTGGAAACTGAAGTTTGAAAAAAGTACTTTTTGAAAAAGGTACCTTTTCAAAAAATTTTCAAAGGTACCTTTTTAGTATTATTTAAAGATTACTTTGTTTTATAGAACTACCTTTTTAAAAAGTTAAATTTTTATAAAAATACCATTTTGAAAAGGTACCTTTTTATAAAAGTACTCTTTTAAAAAGGTACCTTTCTATAAAAGTACCCTTTTTATAAAAGTATAAATGTACCTTCGTATAAAAGTAACCTTTTAAAAAGTACCTTTTTAAAAAGTATCTTCTTAGTAAGGTGAGCTTAGGCGGCTTCACTGCACATAAAATCAAGTAAGGTGCTCTCATAGGCCAAATATTAGACGCATTGTGCTACTGCCTTTCATTCAGCGAAAAGGCGACAATGTAAGCCATTAAGAGGGATCATTAAACCCCCAGGCAACTAGACTTATACTCTAAATTCCGACAATTCCATTAAAGTTGTAAAGGATGCTGTTCCTAATATTTTTCGCACGCGTTCGTAAGATTGCTGGGCAATGTCAGATTAAATATCATCAGACTATCTTTCATTTAATGTATCCGGACGTTTTTGGCCTCTCACTTTTTAAAATTTTTGACCAAGCTCTCGAACATAAAGATTGAGAAACTCGGGTTAGTTCCTTCTGGAGAGTTTTTGATCTTTAATGGCATGAAAACTTTGGTATTTCTTTAAAAGTACAAAAAAGAAAAGTTTTCTTAATTACTTTACCACATCGGTACCACAAAATTAGTACTTTTTGAAGGGTACCAGCATGGTACTTTTTCGAAGCTACCAGAAAGGTACTTTTCTTAAGGTACTTTTTTTTAATACTTTCTGCAAAAAGTGCCTCTGTTTAGTGCCCCCTTATTCGTTGAGATCGATTCTTTTGTGGCCTGCAAATTGTTTTGTGCTTGCATTTATCTTATGCAAGCAGGGGAGACTTTAAAATATTTTTTCTCTAGTAATTATGGTGTCAAGTGTTGTTAACAAGACATTCTCATTGAATGGCGAATAATTTACCAAGAATTTAAATTTACAAATTTTTATAATGGTTCGTTCCATAACTTGTTGTTACTGTTGTAATTTTAAGATATTTAACAACAACAACAACACAAGCAACAACAACAGAAAATAAATTAAAGCAGAATGTTAATATCAAGTCACACATGGAAAGAATTATGGCACAAGCTGCTCTAAGATGATCAACATTTTCTAAACGAATGCAGTGAAGCATGATGAAAATATTTGAGAGAAAAAAAAAAAAAATTTTAAATTTTAATTAAAAGCGACAATTCCAGTTAATTGGTGGCAGTGGCCAATTCTTATCAAATTTCAAAATCTTCTCGTATTTTTTTTTTGTTTTTAGAAAACAAGAAACATCAAAGTTTCATTACTGTACAGCAGCAGCTTTAAGTATCAAATTTCTTTTCAAGAAAATCCTACAAACAACAAATTAATTAAATCTACGGCCGCTGCAAAGACTGGCTAAAACTTTAAATTAGTTTTTGTTTTCAAATCATATTTCAAATGTTTAGGGGGTTTAACAACAAAAATTATCTGTTAAAAGCAAAACAAAACAAAACAAAACAAAACGACGAAATGAAAACAAAATCTTCTTACAACTTATGGTTTTTGGCTGTCGGTGTTGGTGGTGGTGTTGGTTTTAGCCAGCATTTCTTTTGAAATCTTAATTTTCTTTCCATCAAACCAGCCTGTTGTGATGGTGTGTTGTAGAGGAGGACTCCCCGGTGTTTGCATACAATTAAGTTGTAACATGTTTTAATTAAAAAGCTTTTGTTTTTATTATTGTTGCTGTTGCTGTTTCTGTTTTTGTTTCTATTTCTGTTGTTACAGCAACATCTGCTTATGTTTTGTTTCTATTGCTGTTTGCTATTCTTTTGAAATTATTTACACAAACTACAAACAATTTTTATCTTTTTTTTCCCCTTCCCCCCACATGTGTGGATGTGCGTTGCGTTGTGTTGTGTTGTGTTATGTTGATTTAGTACCATAAACTTACATTGAAATTTCAAAGAAATTTATTTTATTTTTCTAACAGTTTATTATCGCTTGTTTTTATGTGTGTATTATTTTAGCCGGGTCAAAATAATTTACTTTGTACGAATGAAAAACAAACAAAACAAAACTTATTTAAAAATGCAACAAAAAGTAAGACTTTTACATGTTTTGTATGGATAGAGGCACCTCCGAAAAAAATGAAAAATCACGTAAATTTACGTAAAAATTTGTGAGAAAATTTGTAAAACAGTTTGGCTAATAAATTTGAGAAAGAAAAAATTAATCGATTAATTTTATTCGAATAAAAATTGGTTCTTATTTTCAAACTATGTAAAATATACCAAGTATATTCATAAAGGTATTAAAAAAATTTAAGTTTAAAAAATTAATCGATTAATTTTATTCGAATAAACATTGGTTCTCATTTCTAAAGTTTTCTTATGCTAAAAGATATAAACTATAACCCAAATATATTAATAGAAGTATTAAAAAAATTTTGTATTAAATATTAATCGATTAATTTTATTCGCATAAACATACATACATACATAATTGGCCATTACAACCCTTCAGTCAGGATTACGGCCTAGCTTCTCACACCACTTATGTTGTGTGTGTTAATTTTATACATGAGTGCGCGGGACCTACAGTTTAAAGTCGACTCCGAACGACAGATTTTTTTGAGAAACTTTTCATGGCAATTTTATTTACTCTCAGAGTTTTTGCCAGAAATCTGCTGAGAGGAAGTCGCCGAAGAAATATTTTGTTTTCATATTTCGTTTTTGATGTCTGACCGGGGATTCGAACCCTGGCCTTTCGTCTAATAAGCCATCACACTACCCACTAGACTACGGCGACTAGATTCGCATAAACATCAGCTCTCATTTTTACAGTCTCCTTATCCCCATAAACGTAAAATATACAAAATGTATTAAAGACTTAAATTTAAAAAATTAATCGATTAATTTTATACGAATAAAAACTTGTTTTTAATTTTACAGCTTACGGAGAATATTATCCTATATATTTCCTTAAAAAGACACAAAATTAAAAGTATAAAAAATTAATCGAATAACTTTATTCGAATAATAATCGAATCATGACGTCCACAAAGAAACTAATAATTAAGGAACGAATTTATTCCAAATCAAAGAATAAAAATTATGAATAAAAAGTAGTGCAATCGATTTTATTCGAATATTAACCGGTTCATATTTATTTGATTATAACCAACGAAAGAAGAACTTTCTTTACAGAAAGCATATCCAAATTCCAAAAAAAAAATTTCATAAAATTATTCGAATAATTTTATTCGAATAATAACGGATTCATATTATTTACAGTATACTGTAAAGGAGAAAAAAAAAGAAAAAATTTAATCGAATAATAATCAAACCGTAGCGAAAAAATATCAAATACCTTATTCTGTAGTTGTCACAAGCTCCCCATTACACTCTTTTAGGGGTCTTTACACTAAGTTGTTCTAAGGATTTTCGACTCGATTTCCTATCTAACTGATACTGTTTTACCATCGGTATTTGTGACGTCGCATTTCCCATAAAAACATGATCGTAGCTGTAGTTTGGTTCTTACCAATTTCAAGTCCAGCTTTTATCATGAAGATGCAGATTAATACCACATTTATTTTTGTTCTGGTAACTTCTAGAATCTCACAGTTGATTTGTTGTTGTTACTTTATTTTTCTCTATTTTTCAAAGCCTTTTTGTTTAATTTTCAGATTTTGATCTTTGAATTTTGTTTAAGTTACTGTGTACACTGTTGATTAATACCAGAAATAATTTTTAATTTGTTTTAAATAGTCTGGCCACCTTAATTGGGTATTAAATTAAAATTTAAGCAATAATTGCTTGGAGATTTTTTTTGATTAATTTTTTTTTTTTTTTTTTTGTGGAAATAATTTGAAATTTTTTGGTGAGACAAAAATTGCTTCTGACCGGACCAAAGCCAGCTGAAATGTTGCTGGCCATGAATTGGATTTTCATTATAAAAATTCTTCAAATTATTGGCCACCTTAAAATGTTTTCAAAATGTTAAGAAAGAGAGAGATTAACAGAAAACAATCGCTTAGCGATTAAATACGTTTAAATGAACAGAAAATGTTGCAACATGAGTTATTTAATGAGTTTAGAAAAAAAAAACAAAAAGATTTAGAACTCCAGTGATAAACGAAATAAAATTCTTTTTTATTTTTAAAATCGATAATTAAGCGAACAAAATTAGAATAATTGTTGCTGCTATGCAATGAAATAATTACGAAATATTTTCAAAGTAGTTTGTAAATAAAAATTTAATTTTATTGTAGTTGAGTCATTAAACGTTTTGTTGTAGTAAATCGAGGAGAAATCATGTTAAACAAATTGTGGTGGAGTGGTGTTAATAAATCTTAAAGCACCCCTTAAGGCTTAGACTTTAACCTGAATATTTACGTTGTTGTTGTTGTTTTTGTTTTAAGAAACTTTATATTTTTTTATTTCTGCTGCTCCCCACCAATTACTTTGTTTTACCAAATCAAGGCTCCATATGTGGCCTGCAAAATATACTACCAACCCAGCGGGGTTTAACACATTTGAAATGAAACAAAAAATTTTCCTCACTCTTGTGATTTTATTTTTTTTTTTGTTTTACTGTGAAGAAAATTACAAAATTATGGTCTTTTATGAAGTAGTGATTGAAACATTCCGGGTCATTTTATAATTAAAAGAACATGATCTTTTTTTGGATCGCCTATAAATGAAACAAAAAAACGCTTTTCATTTATCAAAATTAAACGCAACAAATTGTTTATGGTCAGGGAATTAAATTAATTGTGGGGTAATTCTATGCCTCAAACAAGTTGTTTTTTTTTAGGTTAGGTTAGTATAGATGAGTAGCCTACCATTAGCAATTTGATTTGAAGCTTATTGACCCTATTCAAGATCAACTAACACTTGTACATGTTCGTTTCATATTTTGAAAATAATTATGGCCACAATGCAACGCTTGCAGATGACAATAGCAGTTTTAAATGATTTCCAAGTATTTTCAGTTATAAGGGGGGGGGGGGGGGGGGGGGGGGGGGGGGGGGGGGCTGTCTGCTCACAGTCGGATTTCAGATATTCGATACAAATTTTTTCTAATCTCCTTTTCTCATTTTGCCATGGTCTATATTTAAAGAATCAAAATTTTAATCGTCATACGAATAACCTGAATCTTCAGCTCACTTCATCTTCACTTTAAAGAGTTAATTCCAGAAAATAGTTAGGTCCGGAAAATATCAAAGTTAAATAGTATTGAGTTCTTGTGTTACACAACTGGATGTAGTTTTGTAGAAATTGTGGAACTTCTAGTAGTCTTAGGTCTAAGACAACAATAATCGTATTGTAAGGGTTTAGTTGGAAGGCTTGACAACAATTCTCAGCTCCAGATATCATTCTCTCATAATAGAAATCACAGTATGAGTGGGAGTGAGTAAAAGTCTCCCATTCTTGCAATCTCAGGAAGCACAATACTGTATTTACGTGTATGAGAAAGGGATGTTCAGTCAGAAATGGATGGAATTACGTTTCGAGTGTTATTGAGATACCATCAAATATCATGCCTGTTAGGTCAAGAGGGCCTTCAGTTATCATTTCCTTCATTGGAGTGATAAGTTGTTTTGTCGAACGGCGATCATTTTGAGTCCTTTGTGGTGACAGTATATTTACTGGGGTTTCCGTACCACTCTTCTGGTTAGGTTAGGTTTTGCGCTACTTGTTCCTCTAAATTTTTTAAAGAGCATTGGGATGCCACAAAGCATATTCATCTTTAGAGGGGATTAGCCCTTAGGAAGAATTAAATGTTAGCTTCACCTCTCACCACCAAGTTTTCGAAAATTTTCCTAACAATTAGTAACTCTCAGAGTTTTTGTCAGAAGATTACGTAGAAGGGGTTGTCGAAGCCTAAACAGATGAATTATTCTAGAATGTAAGGGTTGCCATGTACATTTTAGGTGTAGTAGGTCAATGAGACCTACACACTTCTTTTTTCCAAGCATCTGACATTTCATTATGTTTGTTGGTTTTGATTCCAATCCCTCTGGAGAACTCAACAAACCTGTCAATGGACTATTTTGGAAGGAAATTTAGCGACTGAAAGCTTCAGTTGCATTAGAAACTGAAATTCTTTTAAAATATAAAATTTTTTCCTGGCTTTCTTTGTAATTTAAAAATATTTTTCTTGTTAATAATTTAAATCCAAACATCCCTAGCTTAACATGAAATTTTTAAATAAAAAACTTTAACTGCCGCACAAAAAATATGTGCAACAAAACGTCAAGTGAGAAATTGCGCGAAAAGACGTTCTTGAAACACTTGCAAAAACGACGAAAACGAAAAATTCCCCTTTTAAGGGGCATCTATCACAATAAGATGTTAAAAATCTTAGTGACGCTAGTCTGCATAGCTAATGTGTTAAATCAAGTGAACCTAATTACACCCACTGTAGAAGCGGCAAGCTCTACTAATAAAACCGAAAATTTAAACACAACGCAGCTTAGTGTTAAGAGCCTAAGCATAGGCAATAAGAGCAGCAGCATACGACGTAGTATTAATGTTAACAGTAGTTTTAATCATCAAAATGAAATTGTACAAACCAAACAGCCTGTAAATCAAACAGTAAAACGTAAGCTAAGACGCAAACCTTTGCAGGGGCGTTTAAATCATACGCGCAGCTCAGCCACTTCCCCATCCTCCGCTGGGGTGGGACCTGCAAATCGTTTTAAGGGTAAACGTCGTAAATATAATCGACCAAATGTACAGCATAAACAGCATCAACAACAACAACAAAATAATACATACAACCCCTACAAGCCAAAGAATTTTACAAACATAAGAACAACCGCCTCTACATTAATAACAGCATCGTCTACCAGTAGCAGTAGTATTAGTAGCAGCAGCAGGGGCTTTACAACTGTCAGCCAACACCAGCAGCAGCAACAGCAGCAGCAACATCATCACCGACCATTTATTACACAACAACAACAACAATTTTCGTATAGCAATCGTTCGTACCAACATCAGCATCAATATCAGCAACAAAGTGTACAAATACCCTCATCAACCATACGTGTATCGTCGACAATAGATCATCATCATCATGTTTCGCCTACGGCCTATGCCAATAGCTCGTCACGTTTTTATCCCACCACAACGAATATTAAACATTATATTGGCGTTAATTCGACCAGTCTTCATGATATACCGTATCAACAGCAGAATGTTGTCATACAGGGTAATACAGATATTGTGGTGTATCGGAATATAGGACCAGTGCCCTGTCCGCCGGGTGTGCGTATAGTGCCACATCGTACTATAACCGCTACACCAGATCCGCGTATAAATCGCCAAAGGGGTAAGAGATTTTTAGTTTAAGTTTTAAAATGCGTTAAGGCGTGAAATATTTGAAATGCCACGCCCATAATTTCTATTTTGGTCCATGAGTTTGTTGTAATTACTACACCATTCCAGCTACAACTCGTATGCTCTCCTTTCGTATCTACATTTGCATACGAAACCTTTGACTTGTATGCCCTATTCTATACATGAAGTGATTAAAGGGCATAATAGGAGCCACTGATGAACATTTTTCCGCAAAGAGAAACAAATTTTCAATTTAACATTTCAAAGTTTATTATTCAATTAATTTTTCCCTCATGTTTGTTGTTTTTGTTTTTGTTTTGCGGGTTAAACTTTTAACAACAAATTTGATCTTTTAATTTAAACAAGTTTTGGTCATACACACCGTAAACTGCAGACAAATTTAAAGGAAACCAGTTAATATACCCTCTTAGAGTTAACTTTTAAGCCGCTTAACTAAAAGCCCAAACGCCACAACAAAACATTTTTAAATGAAAATCGTGATCAACAGTTTTTTCCCTCTTCCCTCTGTCTACACACACCTTTTGTTCAGTTAGATGCCCTTTTTATTACCCCAGTTTTTAAAGTTAAAATCGCAATCAAAACAAAACAAAACACAAGACAGAGACAAAGATATTAAAACTGTCAAGGCTGGATGACAGTTAAGGCACGTTTTAAACCCAATTTAAGAAAAATTTTGAAAAAAAAAAATTGGAAAAAATATTATCATGAGCCCACATGAAAAATGCTTGATAAAGTTCAATGACAATTTCATAAATAAATACGAAGATAAAGACAAAAGGAAAATGAAAATTATTGTTAAAAAATATTACGAGGGAAAAGAAGGGGTCCACATAATGCAATTATACTGATTCAAAACCCAATGGCATAAGGAAACGATAGGTAACCAGATTGGTTTTTAAGTAGAGACATAATTAGAACAATACCGTTTGTGTCCATCACATTCAAGACTATTTTTGATAGTAAAATTATCGATGATTTGCATTTTCTAAAAGTAAATTTATCGATAACTTATATTTTCCAAAAGTAAATTAATCGATGGCGGCGTTTTAAAGAAGTAATTTATCGATAACTTGCATTTCCTAAAAGTAAATTTATCGATAATTTGTCTTTCGATATAAAATTTATCGATGATCTTTGCATTTTCTACCGATGACTTGCATTTGCTAAAAAGTAAATTTATCGATGACTTGTATTTTCTAGAGGTAAATTATCGATAATCTGCATTTTCGTCAAAGTACATTTAACAATAATTTGCTTTTTCGATATAAGTTTATCGATGAAATGCTTTTTCTAAAATTAAATTTATCAATGACTCGCATTTTCGATAGCAAAATCTATCGATTACTTGCATTTTCGGTAGGAAAATTTATCGATTATATATTGACATAAATTCATCGATAACTTGCATTTTCTAATAATAAATTTTTCGATTACTTGCATTTATTAGAAGTAAATTTGTCGATAACTGGCATTTTCGTGAAGTAAATTTATCGATTACTTGCATTTTCTAAAAATAAATTTCTCAATTGCTTGCATTTTCTAAAAGTAAGTTATCAAGATAATAATTTCTCCCATTAAAGTGTTTATGAGGCATATGTCGGCACGGCGTATAATATTTTCGAATAACTTGTTGATGAAATGAAATATTTGCTAGTTTCACAATTTGGGGGCTATTTATTGATTTATAGGCACTTAAAACTAATTGCTAATAGATCATAGGTTAAATACTTATGACCAGAAAGAAAAAAAGAAAACATCTTTTTATACAAGCTCTTAAGGTAATAAAAATTTTGACTATTTTTGTTTTTAGTTAGCGGGCCTATTTTTAGAGTCATAAATAAAAATATTGCAACTGGTTTTTGTTTGTTTGTTTTTTTTTTAGTGGACTTTAGTAGACAGACTTTAGTCAGGCTTTTCACTTGATATTTTCCTTATAAACACTATTTTATTGCCATTGTTAGTAAGGCAAAGAAGAAAAAAAGACCCACGCTCATAAGTCTGTCGATATGTGCGTCTTTTTTTCAAACATAAAAACATTTGAAAATTTTAAAAATCACATAAGAAAACATAGGAAAACATTTGTAAAGCATATGGAAAATTAGGAAAGAAACGAAGAAAAAATCCTTTTTTTTATGTGGATTTTTAAGGCAATATTCGTAATAAAAAAAAAATTAACAACGAAAACGACACACAGTCTACATGAAAAACCTGTTAAACGCATGGCTCAGTGGGCTGGCTATCAAATAAATATGGCACACGTCACAAAATCAAACAGAAAACAAGAGTAAAAACAAAAAAAATCGAGGGCCACAATTACAAAACAAGTCATACAAAAAATGTGCTTTTTTTTTTTACCCACACAAACACACACACACACACATAGAAACATCAAATTCAAAAAGTACTTTACTTAGCAAAAAGTTCGCGCTTAATTTTATATTGAAAAAGTGAACGAAATTGCCGAGTTTTTTTTTTTTTTTTTTTTTTTTTTTTTTTTTTTTTTTTTTTATGTTCTGTGCAACCGGAAAAAATTGGCGTGTGTTCTCTGTCTGTATTTTTAATAATTTTAAAGCGTCAAACTTATTTGTAAAGCATGGCAATGAAAAAATTCTTTTATAATTTGAAAACAAATTTCGAAAAGGGAAATTGAAGATAAATTTCTTGAATTTTTTAATTAAAAAAAAAGAGAGAAAAAAAAGAAAAAAACGTCAGAATGTTATCAGAAAATCCTTTGCAACCCACTTAAATTAATCGGTTAGTGACTCTTTACCCAGTTAAGAAAAAAAATTTTTTAAAGTGCCTTTAATGACGATCAAATCGATGCATTTGTACGTTAGAGTATCTCAGTGTCAGAGTGTCTCATTCCAAGACACGACCATCCAAGTATTTTTGGAAAAAGAAATAAGGCTGAGGAAAGGAATACGGCTGAGAGAATAAGGCAGCCAACACTCTACCTACTAGGCCACCCATAACCTTCAAAATTGTTGACCATCGGACTTGAGAAAATCGAAAAAAATTACACTCTGGTGGTCATTACGGTCTGGAAATGTTATTGAAAGAACTGTAGCCCTATGATAACCGATTTTTTTTCTTTGAACTGAAATTAAACATTATGAAGGGGACGATATAAGGTTTCAACAAGCTAGGGAACCACCTAAACCAATTGATTTTGAGTTTACTGCATGAGAAGTTTTGAGATTTCGAGGATCAGTGACAACACGTTTCAGCGTGGTGGCCAAGAAGACCATCAAAGTCATGTGATTTGATGCATGATGATGATGATCATGATGATTTCTTTTTGTGGTGTGTTAACACCAAAATCCCTGTGAATTAAAAACCATTTTGTTCGAAATTCTGCCTGAAATATGCGACAAGAGATTGAAAACTACTACAAGCAAACCTACAGTTTAAAGACGACTCCGTATAACAGATTTTTGAGAAACTTTTTATGGCAATTGTATTTTGACTTTCAGAGTTTCGCCAGAAGACTGCTAAAGAAAATTTTCTGGAATTTCATTTGTTGTTGAGATGCTTAGGCTGGGGTTTGATCTACAACAGCCTTACGTCTAATAAGCCACCTGCTAGTGTAGGCGATGAAAGGCGTATCAGTAGGCTTTAATTCGTTGGCAGCACATGCAGTATTAGAATCTGACGTACTGATCAAGACTAGGAAGGAAAATTGTATTTTTTCCAAACCATTACTTCGAACAGAGCATAGTTATAATTGAAGGCATGCCAATAGACTCGGTATTCCAGTACACAACGACTGCAGGAGTTCTGAAACTTTGAAGAACGAGGAGACTATTGAAGAGTTCTTGACCCAGCGATTTTAATTGAACTCTTCAGAATAAAGGCAAACCAAAAGTGTGCGTAATTTAATGACAAAATTAAAGTTTCATTGAAATCATAATTTTTAAATGCCTACGACTAAATAAATAGGCCTCTACACTTCAAAAATATTTTGAAATTCTTATAAAATTATTAAACATAATGAAAATATTTTTTTTTAATTTCTTTATAAAAGAAAAAAAAAAACAGAACAAAACAAAACAAAAAACAAAAAATAACTGTTTAATCCGATTTTCTTTGTTTTTGTTGTCAATTGCATGCCTTTTCCATTATTGCTGAGATGACAAATCTTTATAAATTTGTTTTCAATATGAAAATAATTGCTTCTGTGTAGAGTTTATTACAATCAAAATGATTATGATTAATGACTATGAGACTCAACTACACTAGACTTGACTAGACTAGACTAGAAGCCTACTCTTTATTATTTACAAAGACTTCAAATCATATTGATACGGATACTCCTCTCCTTAGTGGTGAATAGCAACAACAATACGAGACTGATTAAAGAAGCTCAGTTTTGTATGGGTTTTCTGTGAAAAAGGTCAGTTACGAGGTCAGTTCAGAAACTGTATTGCAATACAAAATAATTTTTATTCTTTTTATTTGTTGTTGTTGTAATTTTGTTTTTGATTTATGGTTGAATTATTAAAAATCCATAATTTTTTTTTAGATTTTTTTGGTTTTTTTGTTAATGTTCGTTCAACTTTGTTTAGTTAACAGCTGCTGGTTTTTACTTGTAATTGTTTAAGACAACAGAAATTCAAATTTAATTTATGAGCGAAACTATTATTGAAAACAATCATGGATATTTTTTTTTTACATTAGAGGATTATAACGGGTCTTTCATTAAGCGTTTGCTGTTTTGAAATTCAAATTTATTATGGAAGAAGGCTTGTAATGCCTATACTGAAGCTTCATCAAGATGATCATTTTCCATTGTCAAAAATCGAAATTCACTATTGGAAGACCCGTTATATAAATTTTTTTAAAATTTATAATTCTTTCCAATAAAAAACAAAAAAAAAAAGTTCTTTAAGTAGCCCGCTTTAAAAGGCTTTTAAAGTTTTTAATGAATTTTCTATGGAATTGTAAGCAAATTTTTTTTTGTATTTCTTTCGTGCAATTAACAAAACAATTAAAACAAATTAATTTTGTTTGATTGTTTAATTTACTTAAAAACACATTCACACATATTCACACTCACAAACAATATGTTTCACTTTTAACTGCCGTTTGCTCTTAGCTCTGGCATTGCCTATTTGACGTTACGCCTCATTAAATCAACACGAAATTTGTTTTGGCGCTTCATAAACACGAACACTTTGATCTGAAAATTTATTTCTTCGGTTTTCTATTCTTCTTTCTCTAAATTTCTTTAGTAAAAGTACGTCTGTCTAGTGATTCATAAATTTAAATTGGGCTGAACGCTGCTGTGTCATTTGTGTAGCTTAAAAGCAAAGCGACTCATAAATTAAAACAGTTTGGGGGGACCCACAATGGGTTATAAATTCTTTTCGGAGGAAATCATTCATTTTAGACAAGTTTCCACTGTAATATGCTGCTAATATTTAAAGATTTTATTTATTAACGATAAACAAATAATAAAAAAATAAAATTACAAATATTTACTACAACAATTAGAGCAGAAAAGTTTAATGGCAAAACAAATACTATTCAATGGGTAAACAACTAATCATCTTTGCTATTAGTAAGTTCGCCTGAAGGCATTGTAATAGTAAGACAGTAGAGGATTTGCTATTGTCATCATTGTAGGCTTATTTATCCGTATTCACAGAGACTACAGAGCTGTCACTTTCCTTAAAACAATAACCATTTCAGCTGCTGTAATGAAAAATCACGAGCGGGAGAAAGTTGGTTACTTACATAGCCTACATCAATACTCTCCGTATAATTGTGGAGCAGCTAACATACCCCCTCCATGCTATATCGAATGTTTAGAGGAGAGGGCAAATTACAACCTAGCTTATGTTGTGTATGATAATTTTATCCATAAGTGGCGGAACCTACAGTTTAAAGAAGATTTCGAACGACAGATTTTTGAGAAACTTTTCATGGCATGACGAGTTGGTTTCCTCTGGAAGAGTTTTTGCTAGAAATCTGCTGAGAG
>QOCX01000017.1:300647-311761 GCA_005959815.1 Sarcophaga bullata | reverse complement strand
CTCATATTTTCGTTTTGATGTCTGACCTGGAGTTTTAACCGTAACCTTACGTCTAATAAGCCAATACATTACCATCTTCACTACGGTGACTACTGGGTACCGTTCCCAAAAGTTTTGCATATCCAACATCAATACTCTCTGAATAATTATAGAGCAGTTCGCACAACCTCTCCATGCTACATCGAAGAGGAGAATATGTAGAGGAAAGTTAGGATTATAGCATAGCTTCTCACACTACCTATATTGTGGGTGATAACTTTAACAATGAGTGACGTGACCAACAGTTTAAAGTCAATTGCGAACGACAGATTTTTGAGAAAACTTTTCAGTGGCAATTTTTTTATGCTTTCTCGGAGTTTTTGTCAGAAATCTGCTGAGAGGAAGTCGCCTAAATTTTCAAATTTCATTTCGTTTGAGTTGTCTCAGTAAAAGTTTTGCTTCTAATAAGCCAAAATACCAGCTGCTAGACGATAAGAGTAACAGGAGGCTCAAGTTCGTAGGCAACACTTGTAGTATAACTAGATTCTGATGGACTGATGTAGGTTAGCAGAGGAAAATTTGTCTTTTTTCCATCCATTACTTCTAACCGGGCATAGTTCTATTAGAAGTTATGTCGATGGACTCGGTATTCCAGTTTATGCCTTCTGCAGGAGTTCTGGATCTAAGGAGAAAGAGGAGATTATCGAACAGTTCTTGTCAGAAAGTAATACAGATTCTGGTCTATCATTTGCCAGTGATTTTAACTGAATTTTCAAACATAAAGGCTAACATAATAAGATTTTTTTTTTTATGACGAGATGGTTTCCTCTGTTTGAAATTCGGCTTACGGCCTCATCCAATATGTTTCCGTCCTAAATAATGGAATACAATCCCTCAGTGTTGCACGTATGACTGGCCAAAGAAAGTATTGAATTGCATAACATGGTCGAAGTTATTCCACGTATTTAAATTCACTTCCGATTGGTTATTTCTTATGATTTCAGGCTCTAGCTTTATTAAACCTCTGCTGGCTCCCTATTGACATTAACACCTTAACGCTTATATTTTATTTCAAAAGTTGTTTCCAGTTTATTCCACACACACACTATAAAGTCATTCAACTTGACCTTTTCCAAAATAGGTCTTAACACCATCATCATATAACGGCTTAAACGACAATTAATGACACTCTCTGTTAATTGATTCGTTGTTGATTGTTTCGTTCGTTTTATCGGTTTTATCGATCAATCGTTCCAATCGGTTCAATCGTTTTCATATACAAAATAACTGTCAATTATGCAATGCAAACAACGAAATTGAAACTCAAGTTAAACGTTTTGTGGTGGCATTTAAACTTCCGTTGGCTGCTACTCGCCCATAATTTTTTATTTCGTTTTTTCCTTCTTTTCTTCTTTTTTCATTTGGAATTAAAAAAAAAAAAACAAAAGAAAATCGATGATAAAAACCGAAAATGTTTGAAAAAATAATTTCAAAGTCTAGCCAAAGTCTTTAGAGTTGAGCAAATTAAGCAAATAAATTAGCGCTTTTGCGGTAACTGAAGCTGGGCTTAAAACAGAGCTTTTTAATAAAATTACAACACAATGGCTGGCTGGCTGGCTGGCTGGCTGGCTGTTAATGAAACAGTGGGCCATTGAAGTGAAAATTTGTTTTAACAGCATGGAGATCCAACTACATATGCGTGGCTAGACATTTAAGCAAGTGTGGACGATGGACAGACAACAAATCCGGGGTAGACCAGAGTAGACCAGGTTTGCCACAATTAGCATGTAAAGTATGCAACATTTTGCTTGAAATTTGTAGACGTTTTTCCCAATTAAAAAAATAAAAATCCTAAGCTGCTCGTTTCTTAAGTGATTAAAGAAAAGAAATACTGGGTGTGTAAGCAAAATGACAAAACACAATAGCCGCCATAATTTAAAAGATTACCAGACAAATTACATAGAAAATGAATTTTTTTTCCTCTCTAAGCGTAGGTATGTTTTCGTTTTTTTTTTTATTTGATTTCCACATTTCGTCGTCTGTCCATCTGTCTGTCTGTTAAATGTCAAATTAAGTCTATAAACCTGTCAGTTTAAAGTGGTGAGTGAAATCAGGGCTTTAGTTTTTAAGAAAAACAGTTTAAAAATCCAATAAAATTTTAACGAAACGAAAATCTGATAAAAAAAAAATCATAAATCTTGTTAAAGAAATTAAAAACACAATAAAGGCGTTAAGCGTTACAACTACTTATGTATTGTATAGAGGAGGCCCTAAGTGCTAATGTTTTTTTTATTTCTTTTTTGTTTTTCTCAAATTGTTAAATTTCAATCCATTTAAATCGCCATTAACACCTCATTTAAGCTTAAAGTGTGAAATAAATTCCAGAGATTCTGATTATGGTGGAGTGATGCAAAAAAAAAATTAAAGATTGCTTCTATGGAACCTTGTATGCAAGAGTTAAATACATAGAGTTCGACTAAGTGGGATGCTATAGTTGGACTCACCCACAAGTTATTATTTTTAAATGAAATCTCTGTCTAGGATTTGCCATTCGTACAAGGCAGATAAGATATCGGATATCAAATGCATCTAGGGGTCCACGATAATAAGCTTGAAGTCTATACTGATAGTTTTACAAAGCTGGATAAAGTAGGTCTCATATACGTTAAGGGCTCTGAGACTTTCATACGGGTTGCCTAACTACTACAATAAAGGCAAAGCTTGGCAATGCTTGCTGTGTGATGGGATTCTCTCAAACTGCAACCATGTCCCTTACGAACATAACTTTGACGTGCAGAATCGTTCTTAAATGCCAAGGGAAGCCACAGGGTAATTTCGGGTCAATCAAATCTAGGTTTTATATGTATTCTAGGATCAAGAGATTTCATCGGCCGGGATGCGCATAGAGCGCAGAATTTCTCAACTGTAGCTGTAGCCACAGACTCTGTTAAACTTTGAATTCTCCGATCAAGGTACTAGGAGACTTAGTTTTGTTGACAGCATTAGAGCCCGTGCAGCATTGCTAGGCTTTCCTGGACGGATCTGGATAAGGGAGAAACTCGTTGTCTTTTTTCCACAAATTGCATGGCCATCCATCTGACTAAGACGTTTCCTACTGGTCACTGCACCATTGAAACGCATTGCCGATATCTTGCGAATTCCAACGCCAGATTTGCTCACAAGCTGTTAATTTTGGCATTAAGGAGTGGAGGCTTTTAGCCTCATTATTCTTGTCATCCTTGATTAAACGCTTCACGCACTAGCGTGGCTTTTTATTTAGTGTTTGAGCCTCACGTTGGTATCACAATGGATGTACGTGCAAGGCTTATCCTTCAAGCAGTGTCTCGAGGATGCCAATCATCCAGTAATTCTGATAAGCCTCGTAGAATCCTTATGTACATTCTCGACTGAATAATTAGATTGTCTGCATAGTAGGGTGCCTTTTCCTATTCAAATATAAAGCTGGGCAAATATGGAGGACCTTCCCCTTTCCCGTCTGTGCAACTCCTGCAGAAGTTACTAATTATACGGCCAAAACAATGCGACTTTCTTGAGTGCCCAGAATACAATGTCCAGACTAGCTATGGAGTTCGAGCAAACCCTTTTTAGCCCTCAATCTAGAGTTCTTTTGATTTGTCACTGCAATCCACATTATGCCACGGTATTCATTTGATGTGATTCGCGACTGTCTTATAACGCGTTACAGGTCATCTTGCTGGAACCTATTGCCATTACTTCACTTCTTTTTCTATTTCTAGGACTAACACAGCGGATCTCATGACCTCCGAGTGATTCTGTACCTGTCGTCATGGCTACAGACCAATTTTGACCCCCCCCCAGAAAATTAGTTCACCTATATGCGTATCTGTAGGGGGCTTATGTATGTATGTATGTATGCTTATATCAAGTGAGAAAAATCTCAAGTGTATTGTGCATCCATAATCATAGTTTCAGTTTCGGTCTTAATGGCTTTGACACGACAATTTGAAGTGTTAAACAAATACCATCTACTCGTTCATATTAACACCGAAATGCAATAAATTTTTTTACTCGTTTTTGTTGTTGTTGTTGTTGTTTTTGTAATAATTTTACACTTAAAATGTTACAAAGAGTGCAGAAAGAGTTATAGAACACTCATAGACATTAATTGCCATTAAAAAGTATTTAAAAAAAATTCTTACAAATTGTTCTTTTTATTATTTAAACAAAAAATAAATTTTATTTAACAAAGAAAATATCGAAATCAAGAGGCAATTAAATTTTTTTTTACAATCTTTGCAATAATTTTCAAAGAAAACAAATAAAAATTAAATTGGCGACTAAAAAAAAAGTCGATAAAAATTTCATTTAAAGCGGGTAACAGAGCATGAAATTGCGATTCATTTTTAAAATATTTTTTGAAAAAAAAAAAAAAAAATATTTTCAAATTGAAATTAATTTTCGAAAACATTTTAAGCCACAGTCTTTATCATTCATTTCTTTTCCTTGTACTCGTTTTTCTTTTTTTTTTTTTTTCTTGAAACTAATTTTCGTTTATCAGCACATCAAATCACAATTTTTTTTTCTTTTTTTTTAAATACTTGAGAGTGTTTAAACACAATCTGGACATGGAAAATCTTTAAAATCGCAAACATGAAAAACGATTTTCAAATAAATTTCGCACTTTTATTTTATCACACAAACACAAACACACACACACACACACACACACACACACGCTGACACTTCCACACACAATCATATTTAAATGCAGAAACATTTGTCTTCATTTCATTACAAATGCACCCTACAAACCAAAGCTACTGATTTAATTAAAGATACAACAGACTGGGACCTTATTCAGTGTTAAGCTCAAATATTTGAAAATATTTAATGGGATCCTTCCCCAAATTTGAAGACTATGAAGACCATGGAGCCTCTCGGACACTCAGCTCTCAATCCTAAGGGACCAAGATTCTGTTGATAGGATAAAAAATGGATTCGTGAGGGAAATCGGCCATGGCATCAAGGATTTCAAAACCGTTGTCATTACAATCGGTCTTTACTTGGAATCGGAGATATAGCTGGCGAAGCTAATTGTTTTCTTTAACTGAGCAGCAAAATTTATTCTAAATAAAGCGGGCAAAATTGTCGCATTGCAGTGTTTTTGTCGATGATTTGGTTTTTTGTGGATGGCTTCCATTGCTTGTGTCGATGACTTGCATGCATGTTTTGGTCATGACTTACACCTCTTTGATTGTGTACTTCCAGTTTTTGGTCGTTAATGATTTTTTGGTTAATGATTTGCATTCTTTTGATCAATAACTTGCATTTTCTTGTCGATGATCTGCAGTTTTTTAGTCGATGTCTTCTATTTTATGCCTCGATGACTTGTGATTTTTGGTCGATAACTTGCATTTTTTTTTATCGATGTCTTGCTTTTTTGATTGATAACTAGCATTTTCTGTCGATGACTTGCACTTTTTATAAATATCGGGTATTTCTCAAAGAAATTTCACATTAAGGTGGAGTAAATTTTATATGGCTTCAAGGACAAGGCTTAGTACGGAGCTTACAATCTCCGAACTGTTGCAGAGCATAAGTATTTTGTTCACCTCGATTAAGCAGCTTATTCACAGGACGTTTTAGAGGAGGGCTCAACTTGTAAGGCGCAATATTGTATGCAATATTGCTGAATTCTTATGGATAAGAAGATTGTCAATCAGAATGATTGTTACCTCTTTGCTTAAATCGCATGACCATTCATTGAACTATTGCAGTTATCTCAGGCCACTGATAAAGATGGAGGTTCTGGACTTGTGTTAAATAGAATTGAACTCTTCGTAATAAGGATTGATTCGATTGCATTTTGGAGTTGGGAGATTTCCTCCTTGTAATGTTTGCTTACTGGATTGGATATTGATTTGTGGTATCACAAGATTGATTGATTTGTGGTATCCTCCCTAAGGGAGACTATAACATTCAAAGAGACAAGATTTGTTGATTTAACTGTTTTGGAAAGTGTGTGATGGTCCTTCGAACCTCAATTAAATTTAGTTGCTGAATGAAACTGGAATTGATTTACAGCCTTTATAGGTCGTCTCCGGCACTTTATACATTTTTATTTGCAAATCTTGACCATATTTTACACAGACGTTACCAATTTTCTGCATAAATATTTATTGCAGTCAGTTGTTGTTGTTGTTGTTGTTGTTGCTGTTTGTTATGTTAATACGAAGTCGAGTAATGACATTTAAAGCCAACAGCAACAACAGCAACAACAACAAGTATGAAATTAATGGTTTCCGTTTTAAAAAAAATCTTTTTAAATCAAATTGCCAACTTTATGGTTTAATTTACAATAATAACAACAACAACTATACCAACAACAACAACCGAAGAAAACATTACAAAGTCAAATTAAAAAAAATTCAAAGGAAAATTGTTGGCATTTTCAGTGTTTCAGTGTTTGTTGTTGGCAACAAATTCAATTCATTTTCAAAGACAAGATTAGAGCAGCAAGAGCGATAAAAATGAAGACATTACAACTGAAATCATGGAAAAAAAAACTTTTTTTTAAACAACAACGGACAAAACGTTTATCTAAATTTGATTGAATTTCAATTTGTTCGTCTTTTTTTTTTTCGTAAATTTATTCGAATTTATTCGGATTTTAAGAAAAATCCTACAGAAAAAGCCAATTAAAAGGCATTTTTGAAATTAATTACGATTTACGATGGAAAACTTAAATAAAATTTAACAAAATAATCAATAATCAATAGCAAGTAAAGGGTTAACCATTTTATGGATTCAAAAATTAAATTAAAAACAACATAATTAAAGCAAAATTTGGCACAATCTAATGCATGATCGCGGTGCCATATTCAAAACTAACCTTTTAGACGATGAATGGTGTCTGATCTGTGGGTGATCAGAAAGATTATCTTTATAGAAGTTGCTAGGTATTATCCAAGAAGTGAAATATAGTTCTTGTTGTTCCTCGTCTCTGCAGGCTTTTCAAAGCAACCTTAAGAAATGCTTCCTCCTCTCTGCAGGCTTTTTCAAACAAAGCAAACTGAGCAGCATTAAACGAATTCTTTAGAAGTTCAGATGCTGAGTATTTATCCAAGATGTAAAGTATAATTTCTTATCCTCCTTGTCTCTGCAGCATTATCGAACCCAAGCTGAAATAACGGAAGGCATTAGAGGCACTGACACTGGGTACGTATCCAAGCAATGAAGTATAGTTTCTCCTCTTCCTCGTCTCTGGAGTCTTTTCAAAGCAATCGAAGCAACTTTAATGGAAAACATTACAGGCCTAGATGCTGGCAATGTACCCACGATGTGAAGACCGTTTTCCTCCTGGTATCTGCAAACTTTCAAAGCAACCCAAGCAACGTTAACAAAATGCATTATAAGCCTGGGTGCTGGAGATCCCAAAACTAAAGAAGCGAATTATCAATTCGGAGCTTGAAATAATCTGAGGAATATGCTGCATTGCTGACGGAAATGCTGTTCGAAAAATCAACACTGAAAGCTTCTTGCATTAGCATTCAATCAGGTTATCAACGGCGTTTTGAATGGTGAGCGGAATGGTGAATTGATTTTAAATGAATGGAGGGTACCAAAGCAAGCGATAAGATAAATCAATGGCTGAGAATGCCGAAGCCAAAATTTTCGTTAATGAGCACAGGACTGACAATGTCATGCAAATGTTTTAAAATTTTTTTGTAATCCTGCCGCTTCCTTGCTCAGTGGGTTGATTATGCATATCATAAACACTCTGTAATGCTCAGAGAATTACATGTTGCCACTTTTTGCCCAGTGGGTCAATTATGACGATCATATTCACTCTGTAATGTTCAACGAGTGTCACGTTCTTCGTTCTTCGATTATTAAATGATTCACAATCGTAAATGCCAAACCTTCATGATATAAGAGATTTAGCAGCTTGACAGTTCCTAAATCTAGAGGTTTTGAAACCACTAAATGGATAACCCGTTCTAAAGCAGTTACATTATTATTTTATGACTTAAATTGTTAAATTGTTTTTTGTGTTCTTGTAATCCAATCTCTTTTATTTTGACCATATTTCTTCTTATCTTTTTATAACCAAAAAATAATTCAAAAAGAAACAGAAACTCATCGTTAACATGTAAATGTCATGTCGGAGTTTTTTTTTTTTTTTTTTTTTGTTTGTTTGTTTTGTTTTGTTTTATGACTGATGCTAATGCTGTATGGATATTCTTGGTAAATTTTTATGATCGAAATGATGATGAAGATTGACAGTTTAATTAAACAGCAACTGTTTAAAGTTATTACTCCATTCTATTCCATTCCATTCCATTCCATTTCATTTCATTCTATTCCATTGGTCTTCTCTCATATGAATATTGTAAGCTGCCGAATTTTAATTTGGTGTCATGGTTATTTCAGCATTTTAAGCGTGTGAATCGTGTAATAAAATTATGAAATAAAAAATTCAAATTCTTGTAATTGAAAATACGTTGTATGTGAGATGAAGTGGATTGTTTTGATTAGTACAGTTACTTACTGGCTTACTTTATTGGCCATTACTGGACTAGATCTTCACGATTTAATGCGATTTTTAGATGGCTATTCTCAGTAGCAACATTGTTTATTGGCATGGCTTTGGTTCTCTTAATTTCTATCTCCGATTCAACATCATGCGTAAATCTATGCGGATTTTCTACTTTTACTTACAGGTTGTGCTAGATTTTTGTTCTGTTCTGTTGCTCTATTGTATTACAATCCTTAGAGTACGGCTCTCATCTGATGTAATGCTGAAGAACCAACTGTAATATCGCTGACAGTCGATAGAACTTCAATTGATATTCCATTGTTCCTGTTGCTCTCACATTTAGCTCCGTAATACATGCCATTCAGGTTATTATGCCTTACAGCACACCGTATTCTGATACACTGCATCAGTTTTTCTTAGCTGCTAGCATGCAATCAGTTGTACAGTTTGGAACTTCAGTTCTCTATGCATACTACGTCGTTCTCTCCATCCTTTCATAACTTATTTTCGTAGTTCCTATATAATACACTGACTGAGAAGGGGCCATCCCCTGGGTGTTGGATGTACTGTCATTCAGGGAATGTTGTATTGGCAGCGAAAAGAAGGCAACAGAACATGTACTCTGTTGTAGCGCTGGATTGGCAAACATTCGACACATTATCAGTTTTATAGGTTGTCCATCAATGACATTCGGGTCTCAGGTCTTCAATTAAGGAAGCTATAGTTTAGTAGATAGTGTGAGGGCATGGTATGAGAATCCAGGTTGTAATCCTGACCGAAGGGATTTAATCACCAATTAAGGAAGTATTATGGAGTGCAAATAGCTTTTTTCTAAGTGTTTATTACGTATGACATCCTAAAAGGGTGTGAGATATTTTAATAGAAATTGAAATTTGTGGCACAATAGTGTGCAATCTTTCAGATCGCAGTGGGTTAGCCAACAGAACCTCGCCCTTTTAGTACAGCTTTTAAGCCGTAAGCTTCAGCGATTGTCCTAAATAATCAGCATTAGGAATGCCTTTCGCTATTAACTTACATATCGCATCGTCACTCCCTGCATTACTTCCCATTTCTGGATAATCTCCACACTCGTAGACCACATTTGGCAAACGATTTAATTAACCTAGATTTTTAATCGATTCATTGGAATACATCTTCTATAGTCAATGACTGTTCCATGACTTGTGCATCAATTTTAATTATTTATTCATTAAGGAAAACCAATCCAATGAAAAACAAACAAAAAACAAAAAAAAAAAAGTAAAAAATGAAAACGAAAATGAAAATATTTTGATCGCTTTCTTTGACTTGTGATCAAAGCAAAGAAAAGAGCAACACGAACTTCTGAGGAAAACAACAACAACAACAACAAAAACAACAACAAAAATTGTAATAAAAAAAATTAATAATTTATGAAGCAGCCAGCATACCAGGCAACCAACCAAGAAGATTTACTGTGGGAGGGTATCGTCTATCTTCAGAGCGAGTGTTCGTTCCTAAAAGCAATGCAATGAAGTGGAAAAATGAAATGAAATGCCATGTTTAGCAATGTCGTGGCATAAAAGCTACCGTTTACGTTATTTTTTACACGAAAAAAAACTGCTCTCTTTACAAATAAAAAAAAGAAAAATTAAAGAAAACGAAAAAAGATTTGCTGAAAATCTTTACTTACACACGCCTTCATGGCACTTCATTTCGTAAATGGTTTGTTGGATTACTTGTATAGCCGAGTGTAACAATAGAATGTTTTTTTTTTTTTTTTAAGAGAAAATCTGTTCATTTCGGTGTTTCTCTTAAGAATTGCATTGAATTGGCCCCAACTAACTGTCTAAACGACTAACAGATTGACTGCCTTTTGGTTGGGTTTGGTTGGATTCGTCAAAAGATCCATGCAATCCAGTTAGATAGTGGTGGGGCCAAAGGAGAAGGCCAGCTTTTCTATTCAATTAATTGCTTAAGAAAAAAGAAAAACTTTTTTTTTGCCTGTCCCCATCATATTTTTTTTTTTTTTTGTTATTGTTTGCCCGCGTTGATTGTGTCGTTTAATGTTTTTAGGGTGGTCTTGGTTCATTAATTCATTTTCAAAATGGCAAAGAACGAAAGGAAATTGAAATATTTTTTTAATAAAATGAAAAGAAAAAGAAGAAAAAGATTTTCTAATAAAGATATTGTAGAGGAACGCCATTTAAAAGAAAATTTAAAGCTTTTCTTTTGTAAATAGAGGCGGTTACACGAAATTGAAATTGGGTCAGCTGTTGGTTAAAGTTTTTCTTTTTTTTTTCTTAATTTTTTTTCTTTTAATTTTTAAAAAATAAAATAAAGTTTGGAATAATTTCCTTAAAAATAAAATAGAAAATCAAACGTTTAAATAGATTCGGCTGGAATCTATGGAAAACAAAGTTTGCCTGAATAACTTAACAATTCTTCAAAAAAAGTAAGACAATAAGCAGGGTTTTGTGGCCCAAAATGGATTGATTCCCAGAGAGATGAACTAAAACGATGCGTACTTAAGCTTCCAAGTCCCCAGAGAGATATCATGCCTTACAATGCTAAGTAATCGAATAAAACGGTGCCTATTTAAGCTTCAAATTTAATGCAAAAGTAATGCTTATGA